>JACXGJ010001959.1:0-57385 GCA_016801105.1 Esox niger
AGGTGTTTGGGAGGTGTATGGGAGGTGTATGGGAGGTGTATGGGAGGTGTATGGGAGGTGAATGGGAGGTGTATGGGAGGTGTATGGGAGGTGAATGGGAGGTGAATGGGAGGTGTATGGGAGGTGTATGGGAGGTGTATGGGAGGTGTATGGGAGGTGAATGGGAGGTGTATGGGAGGTGTATGGGAGGTGTATGGGAGGTGAATGGGAGGTGTATGGGAGGTGAATGGGAGGTGTATGGGAGGTGTATGGGAGGTGTATGGGAGGTGAATGGGTTCCTGCAAAATATCACGAAGGTCAAGGTTAGCTTTCATGCCAGCCCAGATTCCTGTTCAAATACATTATTCATCAAGACTGAGCAGCACAATTACATACACACACACACACACAATTATAGTCCACGTGCATACCCATACCAACATGTGCACGTGCCCATCCTGACCCAAACAAACACGCTTTTCATACCAGCATGCACACTCACACACACCCACACACACACACACACACACACACACACACAGAAGCAGAGGTGTTTCCATGTTTATGTAACCACAGTAGTGTGAGAGTGCCTGAAGGCAACCACTCTCATGCAAGTTAGTGCCCTGTCTTTCTAACTGCCTGGATTGCTGTTGACCAGGGGCCGGTGCCCTGCATAGGGAATAGGGGGCCATTTGGGATGCCGCCATAGGCCCCTCATGAATAGTGCAGAGGTGGGAGGGAGAGGTGGGTGGGAAGGAGAGGAGAGGTGGGTGGGAGGGAGGGAGGGGGGAGAGGAGGGGTGGGTGAGAGGGAGAGGAGGGAGGGAGGGAGGGAGGGAGGGGAGAGGTGGGTGGGAGGGAGGGAGGGAGGGAGGGGTGAGAGGAAGAGGAAAGTCGGATGCTGGGAAGGAAAATCAATGTTTTATGTTTTTGAGAGGGAGCCCGTTGTAATCCTGAGATAATCTTTGCTGATCTACTGACCCAGTGTGTGTGTGTGTGTGTGTGTCTGTCTGTCTTCTAAGACGTATTTCTCCTATTGTAAGGGAGGTCTTCCAGGCCCTCTAGCCCAGGCTGAGTAGAAGGGGAAATACTTAAAGAATCAGAGGACAGGAGAGCAGCGGTAATGGGGCCCGGATGACTGGATGATGACAGCTCATTCCGGAGGGAAGACCGCCCCCAGAAAGGAAGGGTTCACGGGTGAACACGCCTCAACAACACTGGCTTTGATTGGTTCAGGCCCAATGTCAAGACACCAATACCCTTCCATGTAAGCCCAGTGGTCCCTACTCTGTCTGAGAAAACAATCCAGGGGGAAATTCAGGGAAAGTCTGGGTCTGCACCTGGTACCTGGTACCGGGTCCCTGGCGCTGGGTAACAAACAGGATGGGTGGGCTGTCTGGCCTCAGGACACTCTGTTCAGCAACGCCTGCAAATAGGAAGGGACAGACTCCAGACCCCTATCACCCAATGAGGCTGAGATTACCTCAACACCCCAGGAGGTCCGGGGGACTCAGCACGCAGCACCAGGCCTGGTAGACAAGGACACATCTGGACCACAACGCTAAATGCAGCAGCGCGCGTGACGTCAAGTGTCTATGTGCTCTGTTAGCTACCGATGAATGTCCTGTTGCAAAGACGGATCACCTGAAAGTGTTTGCCCCGCGCGGTACGCCGAGCACATCCGGACGTCAGCCATCGACTGGGTCCTTGTATTGAATGTAGAACCGTTCACTTCTTGTGTCAATACGGGAGCGGGACAATTTGTTCCGGGCTGTTGGGTTAGGATCTGAGATCTGTGGGTTAATGGGATTCCTTTACATGCTAATGCCTTTTCTATTTGTTCTCACTAGGGCCATTATGCACAAGTCAATAACAACAGTATGATCACAGAGACTACCAAGGCTGTACTGTACATGAGCAAAAACACACACAAACCCAAATGCGCGCACACCTCTTTTTTTGTGACTTACACACACATATGCAATGCAAGCATAGGCAAACACATAAAAGCACGAAGAAATGTCACACACGCACACACACACATGCACAGCCATACTCACACACCTCAGAAAACCTACACACACACACACACACACACACACACACACATACTCACATACAGCAGATCACACACCCAAAATCTACACACACCAAAACCCACACCCAAACACCACACACACACACAAACACCAACACACCCACGCACAAACACACACCCGCACACACAAAAACCCACACCCTAGCACCACACACAAACACCAACACACCCACGCACAAACACACACACACACACACACACACACACACCCGCACACACAAAAACCCACACCCAAGCACCACACATACCCAAACACTAACACACCCAAGCACAAATACACACACACACACCCACACACACAACTATTATTCAATTTCATTAATTCCCCTCTGAATTGAATCTCAGTTTGCCAACTTGTCCTCTCCCTTCTCTTTTAATCTAATAACTTATGATGCAGAATCCCTAAATCCATTCAGTTCTAATCTAGAGGAGACAGCCGTTTACAATGGCTGGAGAAAAAGAGAAACTCTCCCAGCTGGCTGAAGAAGAAACTGATACTACGGCCGCATCTCAAATGGCGACCTACCCCCGCGTATGAAGCACCGTCTGACGTAGGGCGCCATGTTCGGGGAAAGGTGCCATTTGGGCCAAGTCGACTACATCTAACCATTTTGCAGCGTCTGTCAGTGAGGCCTTTGTTTGACAAGCTGACCAAACAGCGTTGACACATTCTGCCGAGCTGCGTTAAAGCACTGTCCAACCCCGGCCAAGCTCTCCCCTACCTCCCTCTGCTCCATACCTCCTCTGACTCCTCCTCCACGCTCCCCTTTACCCGTCAACCCTTACTCTCTCACACCCTTTTTAATAGAAAGAAGAGAAGGATTTCCACTGCTCTCTGCCCCACCCACCTCTTATCTCTCCCTTTCTACCCAAACCCTCTCTCTCCCTCCATCTCTTCTGGATACACCCCATCCCCTATATGTTCTACCTCTCCCTCCCAGTTTTCCAAACCTCCTCTCCTTTATTTATTTCCGCCCCCCATTCCTTCAGAACCCCTATCACTCCCTCCCCCTTTCTCCCCCCTCTCCCACCCTGTCTCTCTTCCCTTTTCGCCCACATTTTGCCCACAGTCACCTGTGTTCGGTACAGGCACTCCAGGTTGGCTCCTCCAGCACCTGCTTGTTCTCCCCACCATCTGTCCACTGTAGGGAAACAGATAGGAGAGGAGTTTACATCAACTTCAACAGGGAGATAATTCCTTTAATGGAGTCCATTTTACAGTCTGACAATCCAGGTGACCTACACTTCAAAGGGCTAATTTGGGACAACAAAGCAATCCCATTTCCATTCTAATACCTATGAATACCTAAAGGAGCAGTTGGGGATTCCTTTATTCGTGTTTACTAATATTGATATGAATAATAGAATGTTTTTAAAACACATGACCTTTGTCAAACATCTATGTGTTATTCATTTCTTTTTTGTTGTCTGATGGTGGTGGGCCATATTATGAATCACTATAGTTGTATTTCTAAAGTGTATTTCCAACAAAGCTGAGATATACTTACAAAACCCATGCAGACACATTTCTCAGAGAAGTAAGAAACGTTGACACTGAGTCAACACCAGATATTAATTTGTGTTGTATTGCTCAGAAGTAACACAGCAGGTTTTTTTAAGAACAGAATGTGTTTCTGAAAACTGTAGTGAAGCCATTAACTGGGATGACATTCCGACTCTTGGTAGACCACAATGTTGGAGTAGCTGAAAGCCACTACTCCGATGAGCCACGCCTGCAATCTACTGAAAGGCAGCCACTGGTACAGTATTTCTGCCTGTCACTGTAATGTGGTATGTTTCCAACAGAAGATTCAGTGAAAGTTACTGGAAATGTTTTCCTGGTAGATGCATGTTGCCGGTAAGTTAATTGCCACCATTTCAAAATCACATTCCTAAACGCAGATTTGTTTTTGTTGATTATTGTGCTCGGCAACAGCTAAAAAAGTCAAACATTTCCACTGATGGTTAGCCCAGATAAGCTTTAGCTACAACCCCCGCCCACCAATGAAACAAAAATGCTAATGAAGCCCTCCTGTACATAGCCCTCACCCATCAAAGCTCAGCAATAATCCAACCTTATATTCGAAAAATGGGTAAAAGGGAGTACCCATTCATGTGTGCCTGTGAAGTTTTCTTTCTGTACCCCGGGGAAAAACATTGTCCCCTCATCACACCGTACTTCTTCAGAAAATGTGTAGATGTCTGTTCTGAGAAACCAGGGTGAACTTGGTGGCACTGCAGAAACAACTATCTAACAAGGTTGTCAGTTCAAATTCCAAAAGCAGGAATGTATATAGTACTTTCTTCCACTTGTCTTGGAGCACTGATAATTTTACACTGAACGTATGTTGGTGCTGATAACTGGAAAACTATTGACTGTACTCTGGGTAGCTTTTAGCAAATTGAAGTAGTCTTTCCAGGGATCTGTGGCAAAGGCTCTTCATGGTCACATATCTGGTGGTGTAGCAGAGTAGTTAGGTGTTTGTTGCCACCCCTTTGACGTAACTGGGGACAGTGTCAAATACTGTCTTTATTTTCTGACATTCAACGCTGTTATAATACGTTTTCAAATGATCACATCAACTTCACATCACCAAACAATTGTGTGTTTTTTCCATAATAGTGGGAGATTCATTATGGTTACAGTTTCGTTGTTGTCGCTTTGGTATTATTATGAATAGTGTGTTGTGATTTTTCAAAAGTTTGGTACAAAATTCGTAACTGATCCCACTTGTAAATCCGTTACATCTTGCATTCAAATCAACAGATTTTGCTTTCATTTGGTTTGTAAACATCTTACAAACCATTGATTAACAGATTCAACTACAATGTTTTTTATGAAATATAATGGGTACATTGGTTAAGTCATCACAGCATGACATAATGCAATTCTCAGTTCTAAACAGTGCCTGTGAAAAGCATGAAAACCCACAGAAACCCACAAAATGATTTAGATTCTTACTCAAATTCACTGTGAGACTGTAGAAACGATACGCCTGGTAACCAGGTAAAACCTGACAAATTGATACAAAATTAGTTTGTTCCCCATTTGCTCCCCCTTGAGGAAACTTTGATTTCAGACATAGGAGTAAAGTTAAGCAATACACAACTGGGTTATAGACTTAGGGTTATTTTTATGTTTAGGCATTATGGGTTAGGGGTCAGTGTTGGGGTCAGGCATTTAGGCAGAAATATCGGGGCTAGGATGTAGGGAAAACAGTTTTTAAGCTTACCAAATGTCCAGTCCTTGCTTCAAAAGCAATTCGAGTTATGTGTGTGTGCACGTGTACGTGTGTGTTTGTGTGTGTGTGTGTATTAGCTCTTTATGAGGGATGAGCTAGAGCAGCAGCCGATGAGGGTTCTCGGTCCCATCTGAGTAGTGCATCGCTCATCCTGTCAACGTTTTTAGAAAACAACAATATTGGACAGTTGATAAGACGCTATGTTGCTCCTCTTTCAGCTACACAATGCAACGCAATGGATTTTTACCAGGCTTTGTATATGCATGCTAGGTGTGTAGTCTCCACACAAACACACACACACACCTCAACAACCCACCCACTTGGTCGGAGACTGGCATGCTTTCACAGATTTCCGGGCATTTCCTGTAGTGAATTCAACTAATATATGTTGTTATTTATTATAGATATAATATTCAATGGCGCTGATTCTTTATCCACAAGTCAAGATTTTTTGGTACAAGTCAAGATTTTTTTGCTTTAGCATAAATTGTTTTTGTTACTGTTCTTTGGGGTTTCTGGGCTGGGATGTAAAAGGGACTTTATAGAATGCATTTGACTGTTGCTCTTCATAACTTTAGCCAGTTGGCCTCCTACCAAATTTCACCTTGTTCCTTCTGTCTTCCATACAGGAATATTCTCACTCTTCGGCTGTGCATGTTGGATAATTAGATCAGATTTAATTAGAAACCTGTGATTTTCCATGCAATTTGTCTTCACCATGGAAAAGAAACACTAACCGCCCGAGGAGCACATCTTCAGGATCATTAAATAAACTTTACAAAAGAAATAACAATACTACATTGGTAGTAGCAGTACGGTCTCATGTTGACATTTGTTGCATAATTTCTCCAAATATATTTCCTATATATCAAAATCCATGAGCTATAATATCATGATCATCTTTAGCAGCATAATAATCTGGTCATCTGCAAATTCGAAGCCAATAACTTTCCTTCATAGTTCTCTATTGGTCTACTCCCAGTTCTCTGTCCATGGTTCTGTACTGGTCTACTCCCAGTTTTCTGTCCATAGTTCTGTACTGGTCTACTCCCAGTTCTCTGTCCATGGTTCTGTACTGGTCTACTCCCAGTTCTCTGTCCATGGTTCTGTCCTGGTCTACTCCCAGTTCTCTGTCCATGGTTCTGTACTGGTCTACTCCCAGTTCTCTGTCCATGGTTCTGTACTGGTCTACTCCCAGTTCTCTGTCCATGGTTCTGTACTGGTCTACTCCCAGTTATCTGTCCATAGTTCTGTATCGGTCTACTCTCAGTTCTCTGTCAACTCTCAGTACTCTCAGGAAGCCTAAAAAATGTAACGGATCTCCATAAAACATGGCATTTCAGCCTGAGTTAGCAGGGCTTCTCCGGAGTGTTCTTGGCTTTTGTCAGTGCAGTGTGCATGTTTCATGTCTGATGTATTTTCTCAGGGTGCACCAAGTCTCTGGGAGCACATTTCCTCAACATGAAAATACCATGTGTGCACAACAACCGAATTAAACAGCACAATTCTCCACGTGGCAATTTCCATTTCATTCAAAATTCAGTTTTTGGGGGATTAATTTAATTATTTAATTGTATTACTCCTAGTGGGCTTATTTGAGTATGCATAGGAGTTTACACTACTGATACATTTCTGTTGGGCAAAACTACTGATCATTTGAATCTTGAAAACATAATGTGAAGCCTACTGAATTTCGCAAGCTAATAATGCCATCCCTATTTTTAATTGCCTTTGCTAGCTAATGACAACATTGTCATATATTAATTTGATGAAACAATGATTGCAACATTGTTTCTACTAATAATTTGCCTACTTTAGCAATGTAATCGTGTTTCCAAGCCCCTATAGTGGCATTTAATCTAAACTTTAATTGGCCCATTTAAAGTAATTAGCATAGACATATAATATTGCTTAATACTGGGTCTATGGTCATTAGCCCTATTCCACCATTGACAATTGAAATGGCTGCAGCGTCTGTAGAATGTTGATAACTACAATGTTGTGCCTGTTTGATGGAGATACAACCCACGTTGAGACATTTGTGTACTGCATTACATGCAACACACTGTTTTCTTACTTTTATGAGAGTGAAGGATTCTGGAAAGGACTGTGGTCATGAAAAAATCTGCACTTAACAAACTATACTGTGGAACTACATATTAATCATTTCAGAGTTGCTAGCCTTTGTTTTGTCAGGGCGTCTTGTCTGAAAAACAAATACCATGACCTATTGTTTAGATGTAATCTTCTTAACCTTGTTGCATGTGTTTTACAATGTGATTTTCATGCACCATATCAGTAAAAGCATATTTCACTATAATTTCATGTACTTTAGAAAAGGGATAGTTGCGCACTGCAGGTCCTGATTTTACAAATCAGATTGCTAAATGATCCATTGTATGTTCTTATTAAAACAATATATTATCTCAGCACAAATTGCAAATTCAGAGAAGATAAGGTTTAGAGATTTAACGGATATGTACCTTACTGTTACAATCTCCACAATAAGAGGACAGACTATCCCTCAGAGCTGACTTCCTGTATAGATTTCATTCTGCCTCAGGAGTTTTTCTTTGCCATTGTGCGTCTTTGCCTGATCATCTTGGCTGGGTATCTGTATAGCACTTTGTGCTGATGTAGAAAAGCCTTAATAAAATAAATGTGATTGATTGGTTGAATTTAGCCCAGGAAGCAATGTAAGCTTCTTTGACATAGACTAGTACGCCTGACAAAGACAAACACTGTCTTGTCCTTGACTGGACTGAGAGGAAATCACAAGCCCCACATTAATATAAAGTGCACTATCTAGGCTTAGCCTCCTCACTGCAGTCTCATCCAAGCAGTACAATGATGTCTGAATCCAACGACAACAAAAATGTGTTAGAAGTCAGGAGGTCGTGTCAAGTCTCCTCAGATACCACGGAACATCTACCGTTTGTCTGGCTTGAGATTTTGCAAAAGTCGTGCAATTTTGTGAAATTGTCAGTTTCCCACTTGCCGTGTTCACACTGCGTTGTTCTTAGCCAGGGCTATCTTGGCCCCATCTGGGGTCCTCTGGCCATTAGGAGACATCTGTTCTATCTCAGCTTACTATTGACTGTAGACCGCTGCCATGTTTGCAAAATCACAACATCACTGGGTTTCTCACATTAAACCAGCTTTTCTAAATGTTTATTTTGTCTTGCCAACAAACTGTAGCGGATCACCTACTATACGAGGTTGCTTAGACATGATTGGCAGGGGGGGGGGTCATACTACGGAACTAGCGTTTTCCCTTTGGGGGCCGTGGATTCTCCATACCATCCAGCACACTGGGGATGTGAGGACACATTAACATGGCAATCATTTGTTTGGCTGAAGAAAGCTTTAAGGTTGTCAGGTGAGCCTTCATGTGTACCGTACAAGGTAGACATATCCAGCCAATGCATTTTCATGTTTGAGTTTTTTCTCAATTGCTAAAACACAATTTCTGAAACCTTGAAAACATTAAATGCAAAACATAATCTTCAAGCATTATTTACAAAACCTCTGACTCCTCTCGCAAAATGAAACATTCACTATTTCTACAGTGCTGTTCCCTGCATCTTACAAACTTGTCCTTTGTCTCTGTGATACTATAATTATTGTTCTGTGTTGATATGAACCCACAACCAGTAAAAATCTATTGAGCAGTCAGTACTGTTACAATGTTCAGGGCCATACAATTTGTCCATTGTACAGTATACAGCCTACAATGCACTGTACTACAGTATAGAGTAAACATGTATGTCACACCATTTGAAACAGGTTGAATACATTTTGAGTGGTTGTGTTCAATCAATGACAGTTGTTCTCTATATGGATTATACTATATGTATATATGTATTTAAATGTTGTCACTTGTGTTTACCAGTGAGGATGACATGTGCATTACAGTACAGAATGTGTTTTGAGAATGAGAATATTAAGAGTTTTGCTGAAAAGTGAGACTTGCAAATTGTGTTTTACCATGTGAAAGGGTTAAAGGTATTGAAAACAGACTGCATAATTAGCTAAATGGGTCCAGGCAACTGAGCACACTGTTCAGCCAATGGGTTTTAGTGTTTTAGCAATTGAGGAAAACTATAAAAACATAGCTGGTGAACTTAAGAGCTTTTTTGTTTGCACACTCCGGCAAGCACTTAGCAGACCAGTACTTGTCCACGCTCCCGCTCAGTCTAAACAAATAGTCACCGCTGAGCTATCAGTGACAGTTTCTGTCACCACAAAAGTGCTTGTCTGGTGCCGATAACATCACACAACAGACTTGAAAATATCACCAGCCCATTGACATCAGAGTGCGATGTCTCTGGCCTGCTCACATGAAACAAGTGATAAGGGGAGGACTTTTTTGTTGTTAGGCAGTGACCTCCGTATTTTGTCTCAGCCAAAATGATGTGGCGTCCACCAGACAAAAGTAGTCAAATTAACTCAATGCAGTATATAAAAATGCAATTGTACATCAGAAATGTAACTATTTCTCTACAGCCACAAACTCTCAATGAGCCATGAGAGCTAAAACATTTTTGATGGTTTGTTACTCCGGCAAGATAACCGCACAACCTCTCCATCAATGTAAAACATTTATAATTCACTACAACAGCTGATCGTGTACTTAAGACGATGGAAAACTGAGCACGCCCTCTTTCTCATTAAAGGGCTGGTCTTAGACTCAAGGTTTAAACAAGGTAGTTGTGTTGAACCTCACTGGGGACCTGAAACAACAGTCCTTCTTCAACCTCCGGTGGATAAAGAAACCTGCCACATTCCAGAGGTCCCTCACTAAGCTCTGCAGATGGTACCATTCAGAAGACACTGTCCGGCTGCATCGACGCCTGGCATTGCAGCTTCTCCATCAATGTCTCTGGGGCTCTCCAGAGACCGGTGAGGTCAGAAGCACCACGCAGGCACGATGCCTGCCCTCCAGGTTTCTCCACGTGGTACCGGAGAAAGGCTGGAAAGATCCATGGTGGATCTCAGCAGCCCAGGCCATGGGCTGTTCACGCCGTTACCATCCAGCAGACGAAGACGGTTCAGGAACATCACTTACAGAAAATAGAGACAAGAAGAAGCTTTAACCCTCCGGGCCATCAGGCTGTCAAACTAGCCAGCTAACTTCACTCCACACTGATCTGCACCCTAGAGCGATCCGCTCTTTCACACAATTCAGCCCATCTACACACCCCCAATGCTTGGTCACGCACAGTTTCTGTGTTTTCATTGCAGGGCCTCAAATGAATGCGCACATTCACACAAATACTTACCCATACACAAAGTCGTCAATTAATTTAGTGTGAATGCAGGTCGATTGCAGTACTCTCCTATTTTAGATTCTGCTCACTTGGTTTGGCATTACAGTATTTTTGTAGTATTTAATAACCAGATGAATAGATGGGTAGACGTGATTTGGTCGTTCTAAATGGTGTTGAGTGTATTTTGTATTTTTATACACAAAGGTATCATTACTCCCATTAGTAATTAATACATTAAGTACATATGAACTATGGAGAATTTCTCATTTAATTTGAGGGCCCTGAACCGAAACTCATCTAGAGTACGAAAAAGGCTTGTTCCAGTCCAGCCCATGAAACCTTAATTCTGGAGGCTCAGTAAAGTAAAATGGTTTATTTCACTTTTTCACACCACAATTCTCTACTTCAAAGTCATCTGGTCAACTCATAAAATCAAAACATGACCTGTTTATATTCTAGAGTACAGGGTTTGGTTTGCACCATGCCTAAGAGGAGGCATTTTGATCATCATTGTCCCAGTGGATGACTTGGCTGCCAAACTTTACGCACAAAAATGCATTTATAACAATAGCGCATGTGCAAACACGCAATATAGCACAATTTCTCCGTAGGCCTATTGGTAAAAGCAACGGCGTGAAGGGAGGTGAATGGTTCTAAATACCTATAACAGAACAGATTGCGTCTGTTCTTTCAGTTGATTGCTTCTGTTCTTTCAACATCGCCTCTAACAACATTGCAATCTTCTCACTGTGATCACGTTTTAGAACGATCAGCGGCGGGCTGGGTCAATGGTCATATCGAAATCGGTGGGTTCTTACCTCCCTGCTAAATCGAAAAATTGATTAGACTTCGATCCGTTTGGACACTAATCTTGAATTGTCCTCATGGTCCCACGGTGGTTTAAATGTACATTCGGGGGACCGCAATTTGGCTAAAATTTGTCTCGAATACAACGGATTCAAGAGTAGCCTATGTGGACATTATTTTTTATATGTTCGGAAAGAAATTACTACATTTTAGCTGGATTTGTTTTCTCAAACTAAAATAAACATACACACTGAATTATTTCAAAGTGTCAATTTTAGTGTTGTTTAATGTTACTGTTAATAAGACATTGGACTGAAATAAAATAGCAGTGCTAAAATAAGCTATTACAAAGATCTCATATCATATCAACTACATTGCTGTATTGATTTAGGTTGTTAAGGTACATCTCACTGTTCTACAGAGCAGAAGTCTAGGCTACATGCTCTTGTCAGCTTCCTCTTTACAAGACTTAATAAAATACAGTCCACTTTAATTCTGTGTTACATTTCCCAGAGGGAATAAATCATGTCGTTGAGCCTACACTACTTCTACTAACATAATGTGTTCATGGTAAGACAAATCCCATTATCTAGATAACTTCGCTTAGCACCGTGATGCTTAGAAGCTGTAGAATGGCTTCCCTTTCCTCAGTCATCGGTTTGCCACCCCGGTTGCCGAAAGAATACAAATGTTCCCTGCCCCATTTACCCGTTTTCACCTCTATCTGTTTGACTAATTACCCATTTCCAACAAGTTTTGTCACGAAATATGAGATGACGTGGGTCTGTCCGTGCTAAATTTGACGTGTGGTTGTTGAATCTGGAATATGTATTATATTCGTTCAGCAACAGCGGCGCGCGGCGCTGTCCTAGGTGCTGCAGCATTCAGCCCCTCCCCTCCCCAGAAGACGGCAGGCGGGGTGAGAGAGAGGGAGAGACACGTGACCAGCTCCCTGTCTCTGCCTTCTGACTGTCTGTGGCAGAGCGCAGCAGGGGAGGCAGATTGCGCCGTTTCTTCCTCTCCAAATTGCAGGATTTCCCGCTACAGTGTTTATCTTTTTAAAAATTATATATTTCTTTTTTTAGGTTCGAAAGGGGGAATAACCAAGGTAAAGTGCCTTTATGCGTTGACTTATATTTCATCGGTATAAAGGTGTTGGTGAGTTTTAGAACACAGGAAAGAGGATAGAATCCACCTCTTTTCTCGGTCCCTCATGATCAATGATGCGGTGATTCACAGTTTGCTAGTGTGAGGCTTAAGGATTTAAGTGTGGAAGATCTGTTTGGTTACTTCCAGTCTAAGATCAGTGCATGGTTGGTGTTGTTTAGCGGGTAGACCAATTAAAATGAGTGGTGTAGGCTACGTGCCTAGAGATTATAATCTAATACTTTGTAAAGAAAATGGGATTTGGGTCCGGATTTGGGTCGGTCCTACACGACGCTATTCGTGATCGGGTTCTGGAAGCAGGTAAATGAATACCTCGTTTTTTAAATGTACGTTCACATTTCTCTTCAATAAGTAAAGCTACTACACAAACAACAGAATAGCTGAAAAACTTTCAAATGTGTCACCAAAATATTGTTTTTCAGAACTGTCAGCAAGATTGAGTGGATTTTGGCAGGTGCCTAGATGAAACTAATTTGTTTACGGTATAAGGCACTGATTTATTGGGGTTAATCTAAGGCGCTCGCACAGAATATGTATTATGTTCACCGTGGCGTTCTATCATTCCGTTAAGGTACATTTGCCTCGTTTGTTTCGTGGATTTAACTCTTTTCCAGTTCTTGATGCCCCAGTGCCCGACCCTTCTTTGCTTCTATTGAAATTAAAATGAACGTATTGTTTTTGATTTGATACGATATTTCTGTCTGTCCGGTAGTTATGTTACGGACTTGAATACAAATTCATGAATGTTTAGGTATTCTATGTGTATTTTATGTTCTTAGATGTTTTTGTGTATTTTCAAATTATGTTAGCGAACTACGTCGGTCAAGTTTAAAATATTTTTTTGCTATTTCCTGTCTTTAACAAAGATTTTAGAACGAGTTTCAAACGGCATATAAAATTCCAACCACGTTTTGAATGCCTCATTCCCATACTTTCTCAAAAAATTGTCATTTTTAATATATCCAAGCTTACTTGCATATTCAATACGATGTGAATAAAAGCCGTTGTCATAGTTCTGCTGGAGTGTCTGAGTTTAACGAAATATAAAATACGAGGAAACGAGGAAAATACTGGGGATTATATTTGCATGGCTGTTCTCTGTATACAAATAAAATAGTTTTTTGACAAAATATGATTCTGATTCCCCGAGACCGACTTCGTTGAGAGGGTGAATGCCTGTGCTTTGCATGCGGGACATTTTGTGAGGCGTATATTTTCGTCGCTTGTGACGACCGGTGAGGGTTCATTAGGGGAAAGAATGAGAATTCTATCCCACTTCAGATAACTATTAGGAGAAAATGTGTAATCATAAGCTATTGGATAGACTACTGTATGTTTTCTTTTAAAAACGCTCAAAATTCAGAATACGTTTATGGATTGATTTGAGTGACATGATGTAGAACAAGCCATGTGTGTAAATTGATATTTTGTGTGCAATTATGTATGCAAGTATAACTGCAAACTGCATTCAATCGTTTTTTCCATGATAGTTATTTTTTCTAGTTAAATATTAATGAAAGCATATTTACATTAATATATTACGTTATCCAGATAGTTGTACTGTCGACCGCCTTGCTGTGCGTGTACAGTTAACGTATGTGCGCCATATGAACTTATCTGAGAAAATGTATTTTCTACCACAGAAAACATCTTCTGTTGATAGGACACATTCAGAGTTGCACATAGGCGACTGAGCTCACTTTGCAACAGCTGAAACATTTTCCAGCCATACATACACCCTGCTAACGTTCTTGTGCCTTCAATTACAGAGTCGAAACTGCAGTTCCCTAAAAAAAATCTCGCGTGGGGTCTCTTTTTATCCTGATTAGGACACGATAGGTTGTGATTCTTGGTACGTTTGGTGTCTGCATGATGTTAATCACCAACATGTTGGTAAAACAGTAGATACTGTCCATTCTTATTTTTCTTTTCTGTTCACAGATCGTCCTCAGGTTGTGTTGTAAGCCTAAGCGTTTTGGATCAGAGACTTGTCCTTGGAAAGCAAATACAAACTAAACCATTGGCTTGTTTGACTCCCTGCGCTTATCAATCAATCACATCCGTTCGACAAGCAGCAGTTGTCAGCACCGCTTTTGGAGGATGCAGAGTGAGACACCCAAAGCAATGACCCCGGATGCCCGCAACAACTTGGTTGCGTGAATAGGATGGTTTTTGATGCCATTTCAACCGCGGTAGAACGGGTCCGTGCGCTCTAGCAGCCTGGCACGGAAAAACGCCATTACGCATGTTCGATAATCAAGAGATAGAAGGCCTGATGGATATTAGATTCTGAATCCATTTCAACATTTTTTGTGTGAAGAAAATCTGGATTATAAAAAAACGGAAGTCGTGAAACAGGAGCTATTGACACAGTTCATCATTGTTTACAGTAGGACTGAAGACTTGGGATATAGGTGCGGAAAATAAGTTTTCCTGCGCAATGATGGTATTTTCACCGGGAGACTAGTCTATCTTGATGTTAGGCTTTTAAACACGAAGTCATTTATGTGGGTTTACAATGTGTCAGTTCATACGCGTAATTAGAGGTCATTCCGCGTATTATATTACACTAAGCCCCACCTACTTCTAACTTGATAATAACTATTCCATTCTTTCTGAAATCGGTTTCGTAGCAGACAGGCATAAAGAACAATTGGTTCACATCATGGTTCTTGCAATGCGGCATGGCGCCCATCTAGTATGGGTAGGCCTTCTCCTGTGCTTTATGGTAGATATGGGGGCGTCTATGGAGTTTACAGGCACTGAGGGTCAGTGGGCCAGGTTTCCAATGTGGAATGCGTGTTGCGAGAGTGAAATGAGCTTCAACATGAAAACCAAGAGCTCCCACGGGCTGTTGGTTTACTTCGATGACGAGGGTTTCTGCGACTTTTTAGAACTCCTAATACACAACGGTAAGCTCAGTCTTAGATTCTCCATCTTCTGCGCTGAGCCTGCAACTGTTCTAACCGACACCGCTGTAAACGACAGCCAGTGGCACGCAGTGACAATACGGAGAAACTTCAAAAACACAACGCTAATGGTGGACAAAGAGGTCAAATGGGTGGAAGTGAAGTCGAAAAGAAGGGATATGACTGTTTTCAGCCACCTGTTTCTTGGGGGAATACCACCGGAATTACGGTCTGTGGCTTTACGGTTAACGTCGGCTGCTGTCAAAGACCAAGTGCCTTTTACTGGATGGATAACGGACGTGAAGGTTAACAATACTGAGTCGGTGCTCCTAAACAGCGCGGGGGTCATTAATGACCTCTGCGGCGCTGCAGCCAACATGTGTTTAAACGGAGGTGTCTGCAATGTCGTTAACGACGAACCCCGGTGCGACTGCTCACAGACTGGCTACCAGGGAAAAGACTGCAGTGAAGGTAAGCTATCTGGATTCCTTTCTGGATCGTTGTCTGTCTTACTAACAACACCTTACCGCTTCTCTAAACAACATCACAGCTAGTTAGCATTTTCCATAATTGGGAGAGGTAGGCCGAATTATAAACGTACGTCTTCCCTTCCTCTAGGCAGGCTAAACCTTTAGTTCTTTAGGCACTACCATGAGTGTCAATCCCAGAAGGTAGGCCTAATATATCTTCCGGTTCAAAATAGATTAATCCTTATACAACTATTTTTTAACATATGTCGTCATAGTTGTTTGTAAGGTTGTTAATGAGTGGCTGCACTCCTGCAGGGGGCTCATTAGCCCAACATGCAGGTGTTTGTCATTCTCTAAGGTGTCTTGCCCTTAACCAGAAGAGGTCACCAGGGAATGGTTGACCTATGAAGTTGTTTTAGCTCCAATGGCTTTTCTCCTTCTGACAGTTTACATTCATGCAATTCGCATTTGGAAGAAAGTAAATAGCTCCAACTACCCGTAAAAAATGTTCGTTCTTGTAAGAATGGTTACTTAACATATACTACATTGTGTAATAATGTAATGATCAGGTGGTTGCTAACTAGATGCATTTTACTTGTGTGAATTGGGAATGTGTTCATCTTGCATATGGACACTGTTGGAGAGAGTGAGGCCACAGCAAGTGGACTGGCTGTTATTGACAGCAACCCCAGTGAAATTAGGCAGTAAAAACATAGATGTGCCTTGCTCAAGGGCAGAATAGCAACTGGTGAATTTGTTGGTGCTGG
Organism: Esox niger; assembly: GCA_016801105.1. Lineage (NCBI taxonomy): Eukaryota > Metazoa > Chordata > Actinopteri > Esociformes > Esocidae > Esox > Esox niger. The sequence continues at coordinate 16,709 of JACXGJ010001959.1, forward strand.
GATTCGAACATTAGCTACCATTCGGTTGCAGTCCACCACATTAGGCAATTTGCTGCAAACGAGTTATTGCAAAGTGAGTTATTGCCTATCATAAACCGAGCGGTTTGAATCCCGAACTGGTTTGTCTTAGCGGTAAAGCATTGCAAAGGTTTGTGGTACATTGCCAACACACTACGCCGGAGGACCGCTCTAAGCCATGGAATATTGGCAATATACCACACCCCTCTCATTGTCGTTAATTAAATCGTTGCGCTATGTTGAAAAGCAGCTGTGGTTTCCGTCCTAAATGGTACCCTATGCCCTACACAGTAAAGTACTTCTACAGGGGGGATCACAGCTGACGTAGGCAACCACAGCAAGTCCTCAAGTATGTAGTGAGACACCCTGCAGTGGGGCACCAGCTACTTCATGACACATTAGTTATCCGCTTCTCGAGGCCGGCGCTATGCTATTCCGTTGGTGACGACGGCACTTATTCTCTGGACGTTAACAAGAAAAAGGAAGCCTGAGAGTAATGTCATTCAGGACGAGGGCAATCTCTTACAGGGTGGAAACACAAACGGGAACCATCTCTCAAGGGCTACTTTTACTTTTCAAGGGGAACGGTTCGTGCCGATGCACCCGTTTCGTAGATTGCAGTGTGTAGTGCAGTGAGCTCCAGAATACTGTCACTCATCCGGCTATGTTTGGAAAAAAAGTCACGGGGGAGGACCCAAATAGTAATACAATATTATTAGGTCTTGCCTTGAAAGACACTACCATTTGTTTTGTGAGAATGAGTATGCCTTCATAAGCATTTTATGATGTAGACAATAGACGTACTCACTGTCCTCATGTGGTCGGTACAAGACTATTGTTCACAGACAGGATGAAGCCTACAGTAGACAAACTAACAAGCAGAACGACAGATGACGAGTGCTATGGTCGATTTTCGACCGTTTCGTACCTCTCGGGGTCCACCATTACATTTGGATAGCTGGAGAACAGCCGCTTGGCATCCCTGCTGATGAAACGCAGGGAGACGGGGCGACTCAGTTCCTCTGAGCACCGAGGCGTCCATGATACGTCCTCACTGTGAGTCATGAATCATGATTCCTCTCCCCACTGCCAGGATTGTTATTCTCCAAACATCTGACATGAGGGAGGCCAGCAGAACACAGCATCTCAATGTGTTCCGCACGCCAGCGAGCGTCGGAGCCATGGCATAATAGCGCGACCGAGCCAGTCGAGGCGACGTCTTTATAACCCCTAGCGCAGTTTCAAACCAGACACAGGCCACCACAGGTGAAAACAACAGAGTCATCCAGGCCTCGCTAATCACTAAGACTGACAGAAGTCTCTCCCCTCATAGGGATGAGGTTCTGGTCGGTGTTCTAAGCTACTGTATTGGGTAACACTTTATTTGGGGTGTCCCCATTCTTATAGTCCGCAGGTTCTCATACAATGGAACCATCGGCATATTATCAAGGGCAACTTGGTTTGATGTGCGTTAACGTTTCATCACAATATTGTACAGGAACTCCACAACGTAGCAGAGACATGTGACACGGCCCACATTTAATGCCCGGCTCGTCGTTCCGCCACTCCCGGGCTCTTAAGCAGCTCGCCTCTACTGGAAGCCAATTGAAAATGATTTGGTTGCGCACGGCGACGGTGGAACCAGCTTCCCCCCGTGAGGCTAGGAGGTCAGAGTCTTTGCCCGGTTTCAGAAAAATCTGAAATCCAATTGTTTCATGAGTACCTTAAATGACTACAGCCACCCCTTCTGTTGACTTTGTGAACCAATGCTTGGTATGTTTTATATTGGCATTGTTTTCTTTCCAGCGCTGACTTTTGCTGACCACTAATTCACTGATAGGAAGGTACGTCCTATTGCTGAGCTGGGTGCTTGTTCCACTTAGTTTCTTGATGTTCACAATAAATGTAAGTCGATCTGGATGAGAGTCTGATCAATGACTAAAATGTAAAAAATGGACATCAGAGTTGAGAGGCAGAGGTCATTGAGTTTGTTTTGTATAATAAGACTGGTGTATGTTTGATTGGTTTGGTCTGATCTGATTTAGTGGTGGATTATTGATTTATTCATATTGGTGTCTTGAACTTAGGCATTTGTCATGCATGATCTAATCTCAACCTGAATGTGATGGTGGGAGGGAAAAACGTTGACAGCACGACAAAATTGACTGAGCTTGCATTGGTAATTGTGGTTTGAATGTCAGTGGTGTTGAGTGGCAAGATGGACGCAGGATGAGTGCATTTTAATATCAACCTGAATAGTTTCTCGTTCATAATATTATGTACATTTTGATTTGCCACACCTGTTTCCAACGGTCGATGTAATTATCTAGGAGGAGAACGCATGGTCACATTCTCTAACTTGCTGAAAATAAGACACGGCTTTACTGGCTTTGGGATTGGGAGCAAACCACTGGGGTCAAATGACTGCTAACTTGCAGTGTTGAAATGACGTCATGCAATCTGCCGAGGTAGCCTTGAAACATGCTGTGCCCCAATCAAGTCCTCTGCTGTTATTCGCCGTGGGAGACAGTGTGCTTTGGTGTTCCTTTCAAACCAGCGTAGCGCCTCGTCCGCGCCGCAACCCCATTCTGTCCAACCTAGGTGTTGATATGTATGTCCCTGCACCGGAGAAAGATGTTGGAGAGAGTGAAGAGTAAAGAAGAAAAAGAGGTCGAGATGGGTCAGCGAAGAGGAAAGGGGAAAGAATAGTGGTAGGAGAGTAATTTGGTATCTCAAAGTAGTCTAGGAGTATATTTAGACCATGTGACTTGGATGAAAAGCAGTTGGCATTCAGCAATTGTCCAGACAAAAATGATATAAAAAAGTTTGACAGGGATGTGTGTGGTAAACAAGGTGGCAAATGAAAGGACAACACTCACATGCAGAGACCATGTCCTCTCCCCCTTTGCTCTCTTTCTTTATCTATCTCTCTCTCTCTCTCCCTCTCTCAATATCCACTTGACAATCAACAAGCAATCACAGTAAAAGCCTGTTTTAATGTTCATAGCAGGGTGTTAGCTAGCATTCCAACATTGACATACATTGTTTCATAGTGATATTATTATTACAAGGTTGGGATGAATGCTATTAATGTCTTGGCGCATCCAGATAGAGGGAACCCATTTCAGATTCCATAATCACATAGTTTATCCATTAGAGGCTGGTGATTATCACGTTAACATGAAACAAAAGCTAACGTCAATGCTGCTGTTAGGATAAAGGCTTAGACCTGGGTTCGGTTTTGGCAATTATTATTTGAAATCTTTCAAACCCCCTTTGAGGTTTGAAGAGTGTGCTTCAGGCTGACATTTCATCGTATCATTTTTAAGAATCTTTTTTGTTGCTTTATTTGACAGAGACAATGGGGAAAGACAGAAAAGAGAGATTTCTTTCTGAAAGAGCAGTGGGCCGAACCTAAACCCACGCTGCGGGCGTAGGTAACTGGGCCACCCCGGGCCATCACTTTAGGCTGTCTGAAGCCCTATTTGAGTGGAATGCTGTTTATCTGTCGGTATTAATAGAGATTGTTGCATCCCTGCCCCGCCTATAAGGAAAATAACCTGCGGCTACCTTGGCTACATTGGTTCCCCAACTGGCTCACAGCAAAGATGGGATGAATTTCAAAAGCATTTCTCTAGTTGTCTGCTTGCTTTAGTCATTTACCAAAGTATGGACGTCTTGTCTAAAGATTCTTTTCAAACCTTGTCTGCTCCCAGATGTTCCCACTACACACAAAATAATGTAGTAGGAGACAACATCATGTAGCATAGTATGCAATGCTTCTTTCATACCCTTGTTTCTAAACACATGGGTGAGTGCCATCTAGCTACTGTCCACTGACCAGAAGATGTAACTAAGCATGACAGTGCAAACAGACTGACATGAATGAGTGGATCTAGTGGAAGCACTGCAAACTGTGAATCTGGATTTTTCACCTGGTTTCATGCTTATATCGGATCCCATGTACCTCAGTTGGTTGAGCATTGCAGCACTTGGGCTGTAGGTTCCCATGGGTGACCAGTACAGTAAAAAGTGAGATGAATGCATTCAATAATGAAATTATTTGGCTATGTTGTTAGCTTTGCATAACATATCATCAAAAATGTCGCTCTACAGTGGGTGTTAAAAAAAGACTCCCATTGGCATGATAAAATAGCAAGAGGCCAACTCAATCATGCACAGATAATGTGTTTTTAATTACTTCAAATATAATTTAAACCCAGGACTGGTTAGCCCAACCTGGTTCTGGTAGTGTGCAAATAGATAATGTAATTAATGTAATGAATCTACGGAATATTAATAGACTGTTGTGCTTTAGTCAGTGATGGTTCAGCAGCATCCAACTGCCTTGGATTAATTATCCATTCACTGATAATGTTTATTAACACTGCTTTCTTAGGCTGGTTTGCACACGCACACACACACAGCAACACACGGTCGCCAGCACACCCAAAGCCTTCTCCTGCCTCTAACCTTTGTCCGGTAATATAATAAAGATGCTACTGTAGATGCTTATAGTAAATAACTGGATTAGGTGATGTGCAGCCTGCTAACTTGGCTGTGGCTCTCCTTCATTTTGACAATGCTTTAGATAAGCCTTGTGTTAACTGCTATGCTTATTGCCTGCCAGATGAAGGTCAAGTTCATTTATGTGATGAAATGGAAGTCGTCATTGCAAATGTGTTAATTGATGTTCACTGACATTGCCTTTCTGAGAGATTGATTTGAAGATGGCACTTGACATCCTGCCTTTGGAGATGGTGCCAGTCGGCTACAGTAAAGAAGGCTGTTAGCAAAGGCTGGGTTGCTTCCCTGGGTGTGCTTCAATACTAAAAAATAATGTACAGATTGAGATTTAGACAAATGCCTAAGTCCCAAAAATGGATTACGTCTATGGTATTTTTAGCTTGCCTGAAAATAAGAGTGAAGGAGATCTAGGGGAGTTAGGAAAGACTGCCTCTGCCAAATTATTCTTGGCTACTGTGAAGCTCTGCCCATTCATTGCACTTCTAGCAATCATCAAAGGATCCCATCCAAATTAAGCCTTAATATAAGTGTTTTTTTGCGGTCCTTTTCATGTCCAAAGGACTTTTCATTTTCAATATCTATTCCAGAAGTGTGCAGTAAATCACTTTCATTAAGAGATTGTTCTACATTTTGGCCCTTTTTCTGCTTAGCCAGTCTGATGACTGGAAGGAGAACCTCTGTTACAGCATCATTTTCACATGTGTGTGCAGACATGTGTGTGTATATGCAGTACCATTCAGTTTGGATACTCTAACCCTTTCATTTAAATATATATATATATATATATATATATATATATATATATATATACAGTACCAGTCAAAGATTTGGACAAACTGTACTTACCCATTAAACTTGAATGGGTAGGTGTGTCCACATGTTTGACTGTGTTGACGTCTATGAACCTTTGCTTGATATGTTTTGATTACAAAAGAACATCTGTTTATCCGTACACAGGAAGTCCGGTTCAGTCAAAACGCGATGGCATCAGCCAATGGGCTTAGAGCAGCGTGTTGTGTATTCTGTCTGGCGATGTCTACAAAGTAGAGGACGACCGGAGGTTCTTTGAGATGAGATCGAGTTTGTAAGACCGCGTCTGTAACATCATGAACAACAGACTATGAAATGCTGCAGGAAATCACTGAAATCCGCTGTCCCTTGACAACCGCCATCATTATTTCAACCGCCATACGAAACGGCTGCTTTCTAACTGCTACTACTTTAAGCTCCTTTGTTACAGCTGTACAGCTTCTTCCATTCAAAACAACCTGGACGGGTTTAGTACACTGTAAATAAGGGATCGAACTCATAACCTTTAGCGTTGCTCGTGCCATACACCATTGACCGGACCATACAGGACATTGTAGGGGCGGTTAAAATTTGTATGGACAGGCTGACATCAGAATATGAGACGGGGAGATACATGGCCCAGATGCAGCGAAGGAAGGGACTGTCAGAAGAGTGGATCGAACCAACGTCTCCAGGGAATCCCCCCGCATTACTTCACCAAATGAAATGGACCATATCAGCTGAATTCCAGACTAATAAAATGTCAGCCTTCTGCCGGGTTTACTTCTAACAGGACAGTAGACCGACAGTTCGTGTTAAACCTGTGAAAAAAGACATCTCCATGATGGCCCTGTGTTCAGAAATCATTATTATCTACCTTTACGTTAAATAATTTAAAAGCTTTTCTATTACTTTGATCAAATGAGAGGATTACAGGATTTGGCTAAACTGCTACACACACACACACACACACACACACACACACACACACACACACACACACATACACACACGCATACACATTCTTGCACACAAATCCCTTTTGTTTAGTCGGTTGGCGGAACAATTATTTAAATGCGTTGGTCTGTGTCCTGGCCAAACGTTCTCGGATTTACCTCTTTCATTGTTCATTAGTGAAATCACATGGACTCACTAGGGCACACTACTATTGCAGTTAGAAGGCCGTGGTGCAATGTAGTGCCGCGTAGCGTCCCGCCATTTGGGACGTGGGCCCTCACATCTGTGTGCTCCTCGTTGGTGATGTGGAACTCTTGTGTGTGTCACTGTGGCACAAATCATTAAGACAGTCGAAAGCGGGATAACTCAACCTCAAACAGCGTTCCGCTAACATAATGTCTGGACCTAAATGGCTCTGTTTGAATGTAGCGCGCTTTGCAAGGAGTAGGGGGCTATATATGCAGCTCTGTCTTTGTTGGCGGCGACACGCTCGCTAGTTATTCTGCATTAGGAGGGCCCTATGCAGTAGCTTTGCAATTTCCTTTGTAGAAATAAAACGTGAATCCATGTCAGAGAATCAATTGAATGTGAAACCGCTTACAAATGTCTTTTTTGGAACACTCATCCAAATGTTCCCATTTGTAGTTTCACGGTGTATCGTTTTACTTTGCGTACAGTATTACTGTTGGTCAGTATCCTTGCCAAAGGACAATTTTGCACATGTTGTATACTGTTTTGGGATGTGAAGAGGGCCATCTGTTAATCAGTAAGTCAACTTTGTATGGCTTTAATGGTGGAAATGTACTTGGGGCTTTCGACCATAACCTCTGCCAACATAAACCATTGGTTCTCCAAATTCTGACAGGGCATGAAGCGGCGTTGTACAGCACTGTGTGGCAAAGTCCCACCCATGGCACGTTGAATGATAGATACTTCGAAGAAACACGTTGCAACGTGTTAAACAAGTGAACGCCATTAAAGTCGCGTGTCTGATTCCAGTACACATTGTCAATGCACCCTGAAACTCAGAGCCTATCCATCCATTAAGACTGGACTCTGCTGAGTGCACCACCAGAAGGAGTCAATCTGCCCGGGGTCCCCATGGATCTGGGAGTGCCTTTCTGTCTGTCTGGAAGTGGCCTCCTGCAGCTCCCTGCTCTCACACAGCGCCAGATTACCACTATACACTTTTACTGTACTATACTGCCTTCCCATTCGCTCAGTCTTTCTGTCTCTCTGTCTCTCTCTCTCTCTCTCGCTCTCTCTCTTTGCTAATCTTCGCTCGTTCACCCTCTCTCTTGTTCTCTCTGTCCTCTCTCCTACTCTCTGAGATATATATATATATATATATATCCATTCCACAGACTGCAGGATATTGGATTCAAAAGATTAGAGGGATTTTCCCTGAGGATTTTGTATTTGTTGCCTTGTTTTTTTTAAACACATCTGCACTTGACTGTCGTGGGGGGGGTTGAAAAGAGAGACAGGCTGACGGACGATGGACAGACGGACAGACTGACAGGTGACTGACAGAAGATAGATGATCAACAGGCAGGCAGACAGACAGATGACATGCAGGCATCCAGGTGGAGGCATCATGGATTTATGGTTGAAGCATTCAATTCCTACGGTTCAAATGAACGGTTTGACACAATTATTTGAATATTATTCAAATTTGCTTTCAGCCCCACCCCCTCACCCCCCACCCTAACCCACGAATTGTGATATTCTAAATGTATTGCATTTGTATATTTTCCTCTCTTGATAGCCACTACATAGCTTCAGAACTGCAGACGGGGTGTCTGTCTGAGCCTCACCGTATTTAGTTTGCCAACATCAAAAATTTATATTCATTTCTACTTATCCCTGAACCATCAAATGACTATTGCTGCGTTCAGTTGATGAGCTCAAAGACAACTAAGTTATTAGCTGTCTCTACTGGATGTCATCCTGGTATAATTGCTATTCCATGTATCACTTAGCTGCCTATTTGTTGATTTGCTTTAGCAATCCGAATCTGATTGGATTGATCTCCATATAATAAGACAGAGGAAGGAGATCCACACTGAGCAGGAAGAATAATAGATCCTTTTTATACGTGGATGTGGTGCTGGGTTGTTGTCGTCTCTTGTTGCTGTGTAGTTGGTTTGTATGTTGTGCGCGTGCGCGCACGTGTGTGTAGCATCTGTCGGGTTTCAGAACTGAACATTGCTCTTTGATGGTGCTTGTTGGAGTCTGGTCTGTATGACAGTGTTCTGGTGGCGTTTGTGGTGAGGGACTTTAAACGGTATCATATATAACACACACGTTAGAACTCAGTAGGGCTGTAATGCTTTACAGCACACACAGGGATCATTTACTCTTCGCCTACATTATCCATGATGAAAGTGCCACTTTCCCATAGTCTTGAGATCTAATTGCATGTTTCAGTGTTGTCCATGTTAGGAAAACTAGGCTGGCTAGTAGAATTACAAGGCTGCTATGGTGACGAATCTCACAAAGTAAGATAATATTTATTGAACAACGCTGAGTGGCTTAAAGAGAGTAAAGCCAGTTTCTCCAAATCAACATGCGGCAAGCTGTTAATCATTCATGGCCAGTGTCTAATGATGTCTTATGATGTCTTTGAAATATGCTGAAATAGCCAACTTCCATCTCTATCCTGCATTGTCTCTTTAATTCCATCATAACAGGGCGATACAAAACACTGTTTTGACTATCATCTCTGTAGCATGCCAAAAAGAAGGTTTAACTCCACATCTGTAATACTATCGCAGATATTGTCAATCCCTCGGATTAAGGTTTATTAGAACTATAAGCTAGTCTGCTTATGATTATCCCGTTGGATCAGGCATGTCGAAGAATGGAGAGGTCTTCTGTGCATCTGTTTCTACCCACAATCCCCTATGTCTGGACAAGAGCAGATAAAAGAGTGAACGTAGACTTCGCGGAAAAAGTCGAATAGGCGGATAGACTCTCATTGTCCACATATCAATTGGATTAATAGCACATTGTATTGGGGATTGAACTCCAGACACTGGCATCTGTTATACTGTATACATATATATATATATATATATATATATATATATATATATATTTACACACACACACACACACACACACACACACTGGGTATTACAAGTCTACACACCCCTGTTAAAATGCCATTTTTTTCTGATGTAAAATAATGAGACAAAGATAGATAAATCATGTCAGAACATTTTCCACCTTCAAATCAATTGAAAAACAAACAGAAATCTTTGAAGAAAAATAAATCACAATTTCCTGGTTGCATATATATACATTATGTATATAATAAAAAATACAGCGTTTAGGGAATTAGGATTGAGATGCTATACAGGCGTAGCTACAGAAGGAGTGCTAAGATTCACATGCAAGCACGTAGACCACATACATACATAATGGTACCATTCAGTAGGTAGTATACTCCGTCCTACTGCTGTATGTCCCACAGATGTGGGAAACTACTACTACTACTACTACTACTACAACAGCTTCCACAACTACTACTACTACAACTAATACTTTTACTACTGCTACTACAACAGCTTCCACAACTACTACTACTACAACTACTACTTCTACTACTGCTACTACAACAGCTTCCACTACTACTACTACTACTACTACTACTGCTACTACAACTACTACTGCTACTACAACTACTACTACTACTACTGCTACTACAACAGCTTCCACTACTACTACTACTACAACAGCGTCCACAACTACTACTACTACTACTACTACTACTACTACTACTACTACTACTACTACTACTACAACAGTTTCCACAACTACTACTACAACTACTACTACTACTACTAGTACTACTACTACTACTACTACTACTACTACAGTTTCCACAACTACTACTACTACTACTACTACTACTACTGCTGCTTCCACCACTACTACTACTACTACTACTATTTCTTCATACTGCTTAGTGACTGTGTTCTTAACACTGCATAGGTACTGTGTTTGTTCTTCACACTGCATTGGGACTGTGTTTGTTGTTCATACTGCATATGGACTGCGTTTGTTCTTCACATTGCATAGGTACTGTGTTTGTTCTTCACACTGCATTGGGACTGTGTTTGTTTTTCATACTGCATATGGACTGCGTTTGTTCTTCACACTGCATAGGTACTGTTTTTTTTCTTCACACCGCATAGGTACTGTGTTTGTTCTTCACACTGCATTGTGTGACTGTGTTTGTATAGAGACCAGTAACATGCCACGGCTATACGATTACAGTATGTAAAGCCCTTTAATCTCTCGTAAAATGTTCCAGGCTGAAGGAGGGCTTGAAACAACGTAAATATTTATCAAGAGTCAGGAAGAGGCTGGACAACCTGAGTATGAACCCCTTCCATACTGGGTCACTTGTTAGCTCAGGTTTCAATGTGCTGCTCTGATAGACACGACGCAGTCCACGCTAGCTCAGCATCCAATCAATAAAGGGATGACACATGGACTGATGATTGGCTATATAAAGCCCAGATTGTGCTGGGTCTGGACGCATAAAAGTGCCAGCAGTCTCAGCTGGTGAGTGGCAAAAATGTTGGTGTCACATATGGTACTGTACGCCTGTAGGACTCTGGACACGGGGAAGCGTATAGGGCAGTCTTCCCTACAGGGTTTGTAGCAGGGGCATTGACTCCCTCAGGAGGGGTCCAGGGGCAATTGTTGTTTTGCAGAACAGCTGTCAAACGGTTGCCTCTGGTGGCTTTTTTTTACCAGACAGTTTAGCTTTTTTCTACGCTGTGACATCAAATGAAGATACATTTTAAAGGTTGCATTTATGGTGCGTGATGATGAATGTGGTGGTTCTCTGCTAGGTCAAAATGCCGGTAGACAAATCTAGGCAAGCATTAGACATTTCTATTATAATGAAGGTGCTGTAGATAGAAAACACAAACATTATGACTGCTGTTTGGTTCAAGAGCCATTGTGGCAGGTTTTTAAAACTTCTATCTTTTACCAACAAATTACACCATAAAACCAATAATGAATGAGTACATTACACAGTTTATTCATAAAGAATACATGAATTTCTACTAATAAGTAACTAATAAGTAACACTTTGCTTAATAATTCCACTGGCTACTACATTTTACTACTATACTGTAGTGATCTGGCATTATTAATCGGTGCTGAACATTAAAACAACAGCAAGCATGTGAACAAAACAATGTAAATAAACAAAACTCACTTAGGGAGATTTCCTGTTTAACATGATTTTGTGCAGGTAAGAAATCTTTCAGCGCAACCCTGGTAACTTTCTAACAAAGCAAACACTATGGACAAAAGTCTCAGTCACATCACAGAATTGCCAAGTCAGTAGCCTGCTGTCTTTGTCCTCCGCTAGTGAAGTTACCGAAGGGCAGGACAGCCGTAAGCTTGCACCTCAGACAGGTCATTACATTGCCTGGCAGCGGGGGTGCAGATTCAGAACAGCAGTGGAGGAAATGCCAGGACAAGGAATGGGGTGCAGGTCGTTTGTAGGCGGGTCCTACATCGATTTTCCATCGTCAGCGGCTGGTCATTTGGTGCCGCCATTTCTTCTGTTTCTCTTCTCCCCCGTTCACCCGCTCCTTTCCGTTGGTGTGTGTGTGTGCGTGTGCATCTGTGTGTGTGTCTGTGTGTGTAAAAGATCTCACAGCATGGGGATGAACCACACAATCAGTATCATTACTCTTGATTTGGCCTAAATTGTAATTTAACAACAAATTGATCTGTTCTCTGTCCACAAAATGGTGGACTGGGTGGCATTGACCTTTGAAGCTGTTAAGTTGCTTTTATTTTTTCTTCCCCTTAACACTTTTGTAATTTGTTTTCTCCTACTTTGTTTGTTTAGCAGAAAAGTTGGTGCCAGGAAAGTTGGAGGGGAGCTGTTGTTATTCATATTTGGGTGTAGGACAACATTGCTGTAGTTAGCAATGCAGAGCTTTCAGCAGTGCCTTCATAGGCTGAAGATAACTGAATGTAGTCTGTCTCATTAACTCAGGTGACAATAGGGTAATTAACAAACACTATGAATTCCAGATAGGGCAACACACCTGTATAGATGAAGGGAGTTTAGTTCAACAAACGATACGTAAGAAAAGTAAAGATGTCCAAGCAGAAGCAATGACCAGATGGACAGAACGTGGTCTGAAAACACGCTTATGACACACAGCGGCTGCAGATGCTGGTCTCCATTTGGCTAGCTAGCATGACGTTAATATTTCCACTAGTTACCAAGGCTGAAGTTGGTTTGCAGTTACCTGGAAGAGGCTTGTCAATTCCTGTCGGTCAAATGCATTTTAGATGGAAAACATTGGTAGGGATGTAATATAGTCATGCATGGTAATTTGGAAGGTGGTCTACAAATCTTGACATCCCACTACACGCTGAAAAGTGGGGCTGCCCTACTTGTTTTTCTTCTTAGATTCAGACTCTTGTGGTTTAATTACCACTTTTAAGTTCCCAACGTAAGAATCCAGTGGTATTTCCGTCCATGAAAGTTTTCAGGTGTATTTTGTGTCGGTAGCAAGTGCTTTTTAATTATCCTCGATGAAGCTGAGCTGTTGCTACTGCCTTTGAACAAACATGTAGGCCCATTCCTGATTGGCTGTGGATCCAAACTGACAGGCTTTTAGGCGTGCAGGCACTAGCGGCCTGCCAATCAGTGATGACTACGTAGCATTCCCCGCCCTAGACACTTCAGAGGAGAGAGTTGTGGTACTCATCTTTTGATCTTATACAGCATCATTAGTGTTTTTACGTAGTGTGTGACAATTTATGGGGGGGGTTATACTGATTTTGTCTTGTCTCATCAAAATAAGTGTAGCAAGACAAACTATGGTGAGATACATCTTTAGTTTTGTGTATTAAGTGAATTATGACTCCTGTCCATATGGACCACTGAATGTTGGCGAAGGCTCACTTTGCTAACTGTACTACCTGTCTGGCTTTTATCAGTATGGATGTTCTTTAGTGTGATATTTTTGTAAATGTCAATCAAAATGTATCAGTTCATGAATTGTGAAACTTGAAAATAAAAGAAAACAGGGTCTGTGTAACTAATGTCAATGAAAATGGAAACTACATTTGACCAGCCTATTAATGATTTTATAACCACGCCATGTAAATTGGATGTGAATTTCTCTAAAATAGGATTGCCTAAAAAGCAATGTTTTAGTTAGAGTTATATCATGAAATTAAATATTTGGGTAAAGCCAACTTCTTTTGAACATGAAAAGGACTATATCCAAACAATGTATATTTCAATTTTTTCTTTATGCAATGCGAACACATTTTACTAGCCTGTATCCAGCTTCTAGACTAGCTTTAGTGTAATTCTAGGCCTTTGAGTAATTAACTCAGTTAAAATGACAGTCATTGGAAAACATACTTTACAAGTATTCCAGCAGATGTGGGACAATCAATTTCTTAATAATTTTTGGCTTGTGCATTACAAAGTCAATTAAGCCTGGTTGTATTCAGAACATGCTGAAGAAATGATTGTTCAATGATACATTTTCATTCATGTCAATGTTATAGGCACAGGTGAAGCAGCAGCACTGTATTTGAAATCCATTGTTACATTTTAGGCTGAAGAATTACACTTTGAAAATAAAGAATAGTATGCAATTTCTTTAAATAAAACGATGTCATAATAATGCTAGAAGACGTTTGAGAACTGGAAAACAAGATATATAGATATTAGAGTAACTACACTGTACTGATGCACTCCCCATGGTTGGGATCTTTAGATACTGCAACTATAAACCGCTTTCATTACTTTAATGTCCTTGTTACAAAACCAAAGGGTGTCTCAGGCTCACCTGTGCTCACAAATATTACCATACTAGCATCCGCTAGGTCGTGCAGAAGATAAAAATAAGACAACCTCAGATTTGTAATTATTTGCCTGAAAACACACCACTCTGGGGATCAAACAGCGGATTTGCGATAATGAGCAAGAATATTGCTTGACAAAATAAACTCTTCACATTATTGTACTAAAAGCCCGAACTTAGCATGAAACTGAGTTGTAAATTAATGGTAATAGTTTAGATAAACAACAATAAAAGGCAAGTAGCATGGGAGACCTTTCTTAAGTTAGGCCTAATAGACAGTAAGTGCATGAGAGAACCCTCAAACTCAACTCACATTTTCCATTGCAACCGTCTAATCAGGGACCTATTTAGAACTGGGGTACCAGGTGGGTGCAATTGTTGTTCTACCTTGTCATGAATTCCACCCACCTGGTATCCCGGGTCTAGTCAGGATGTAGACCTGGGACACCAGCTGGGTGCTTTAAATGATGAGGTAGAACAGAAAACCAGCAGGATCCCACCCCCACAGCCTAAGACCACCCATGTCGTACAATAAAAACGGAATCTTGCTGTGCTTGTGACGCATTCATCCTCCATGCAAACTATTTCATGACCCATTGCTGTGCCTGTTTTAGACATACGGTAACAGTCAAAGGTTTGGACACACCTTCTCACTCAGTGGTGCTTTTGTACTTTCACAATTTACACTTTGTAGAATAATGGTGAAAACATCAACACTATGAAATACCACCAATGGGATCAAATTCATATGGATTCATAATTTTGATTCTATCGAGTAGCCACCCTTTCCCTCAATGACACGTTTCCACACCCTTTGCTTTCTCTCCACCAGCTCCATGAGGTACTCCAGTGGTACACATATCTGCAGTTGTATTGGTATCTGTAATTGGTAAAGGTTAGCATAAATATGAAACCAGTGCTCAAGGGAGTGTTTCATCCAATTGATTACTGTCTCTACCCCTTTTTCAAATCGGAAGAGAACATTGTTGTCACGTTCTGTTAAGCTCCGTGAAGCTCTCTGTGACATACAGAGCCTTGGGTGGTTTCTGTAATCATTAATCAGGCAGGTCTGATTTCTTGGGCTCACACTACAGTCTGTTTCCTGTCTGTGTCAGCATGTACCCCAGTTGCAAAGCAAACAGGTGTGAAACGCAAACAGGTGTTGACGATTCATTTGGAAGAGTGGCACCAAACAGCTGGTTTTCGTACAATCTGGGGTGCCAGTTTTGTGCTTTATTTTTCGGATTGTGAACTGACCAAAATGTTGGGAGATGGACTCTTATAAAATAATGGGGTTTGGAAGAAGGAGTGGCTAGTTTTACGTCGTTTATTTTCTTTAACAGAAAACATCTATGTTTAGCTGATAATTTTGCTTGTGTTTCTCTTAAAATTGTTTAACAAAGTAGAAAACCTTACTTTTCAGAGAGACATTATCAAAGCTAAGGATTCTGGTGATGGTACCTCAGTCAGACACAGTAGTAACACCATATGCCGTGTATATACCACCTGTACCGGCTAACATCTATGTTCGTTAGCTGTTCGTTGACTTCGGCTCAGACTTCAACAAAGCCAGTGCCCTCCAAACTAGCGCCGAAGCTGGAGGAACAGGAATGCACTTGTCTCTGGGACTTGGTAAAGGATTATTGACTGGCGTACTCCAGGTGGTGAAGGTGAGCATGTACACCTCCACCACGCTGATTCTTAACATGGGGCTCCGAAGTAGTATACGCTCAGCCCCTTCCCTTATCCATGTTCAGCTAGGACTGCATGGCTCAGCGCAACTCCAACTTCATCATCAAGTTTTTGGAGTATGCAACAAGTGGTAGGCTTCATCGAGCCTACAGGAAGAAAGCCTGAGCGCTGTCGGGATTGTACCTGGAAAATAGCCTCTTTTAATGTCAATGAAATTACGTTAAACTACAGGAAGGGAGTGCGCAGGAGCATACCCCAATCTACAGAGCACTGATTGGGGGGAATGTCACAAAGGACATTTACTGGTCCAACCAAAGAGGCAGTGTGAGGAAGCCGCAAGTGTGCTTCTACCTCAGTCAGCTAAATACATTCGGCCTGGCCTACATGTCCCTCACAAACCTCTGCAGGTACACCATTCGTTAAATCTCTGGAACAGCAAGCCAGCTCCTCAGGCGAACATACCTGGATACAAGCTGCCTGCCCTCACAGGTGACTTAATAGAAACTGTGCCGTATGAAGGCCAGAAGAATCATCAAGGACCTCAAGACACTGGCGCCACACAATGTTCTCTTTGAATCTGAGAGGCTTGGTCAGTACGAATGTATCGAGGCCTACAGAGAGACACTGAGGAAACAATTTTTTTCCTCCAAACACCTGTGGTGTGGTTACCCACCCAGTCTAGCCCGGTGCTCTTTGAAGGAATCTCCAGCACATCAGCCCACATAATCATGTGGATGTTTTACAAACCATATAGTATGTTTTTGAGCGTTGAATTTGATCCCTGGCTTGCCATGAAAATTATAATGTGAAAATAATTATAATAATGATTCATGGCTAAAACTGCTTAACGTAATGTGCGAAATGTAACATGCTTTCGGTGTGACGTTTTTCGTGAATCACACAGCCCCCTTGGCTCCAGAGCAGACTGAGTTCTTCAGGCCTTTCCTTCTACAGCGTTTTGGAGATGTTCCACAGAGAGGGTACATGCTGAGATGGAATCATGCAGTCACTGCAGATGGAACGGCGGTGAATTCGTGCTACATTCAGCCCATTATGGCTCGTTCCAGAGACACTCTAATGAGTCCAATTCTGGGCACTGAGGCCACTCAAGTTTACTGAACCCACTGTTATGTTCCTGGAACCATTTTGCGAAAAATACATCCCTTGGGACATGGTGCATTATCCTGCTGGTAGTGTCTACGCGAGGAAGGGTAAAATGTAGCCATTAAGGGAGACACTTGGTCAGCAACAATGTTCAGATACGCCAAGGTGTTCAAATGGTACCCTGTTGCTTTCAGGGACCTGATGTGTGCCAGGAACACATTCGCCACACTGTTAAACCAGCTCTGCTAGCGCTGTACCGCCGACCACAGGCAGGAGGCGCTCATGGTACTCGTGATGGTACTCGTGCTTGCTAATCTAAAAGCCAATCGGTGACGAGGGCAGTTGTTGTTTGCCTGTCTGTGGTCCACCCCGCTGGCTGGCATGATTCTTGCCATAAATATAACACTGTGGTCATAATAGGAACTGGAAACTCCAGCGTTTTGCTCCCCACTGCAATGACATATGCCTGTCTAGGGATGTGACCAATCCACTGCCATGACATCTGCCTGTCTGAGAATGTAACCAATACACTGCCATGACATCTGCCTGTCTGGGGATGTGACCAATCCACTGCCATGACATCTGCCTGTCTGGGGATGTGACCAATATACTGCCATGACATCTGTCTGTCTGGGGATGTGACCAGTCCACTGCCATGACATCTGCCTGTCTGGGGATGTGACCAATACACTGCCATGACATCTGCCTGTTTGGGGATGTGACCAATACACTGCCATGACATCTGCCTGTCTGGGAATGTAACCATTACACTGCGATTACATCTGCCTGTCTGGGAATGTAACCATTACACTGCCATGACATCTGTCTGTCTGGGGATGTGACCAATCCACTGCCATGACATCTGCCTGTCTGGGGATGTGACCAATCCACTGCCATGACATCTGCCTGTCTGGGGATGTGACCAATCCACTGCCATGACATGTGCCTGTCTGGGAATGTAACCATTACACTAGGATTACATCTGCCTGTCTGGGAATGTAACCATTACTCTGCGATTACATCTGCCTGTCTGGGGATGTGACCAATACACTTGAGCTTAGAACTGAGTCTGCAAGTACAGTAGATGTGACATGTTTTGTAACCACTCTCGACACACACACACACACAAACACACACACACACACACACACACACATAAACACATTCAAGTCCCCCTACATCCTGTCAGTCCAGTGCCCATGGCTATAGACACGGTTGAGGACAGACAGACGTGTCCCAACGGTCTTGTGTGACACTCTGATGCTACAGTACAGTAAAGCACATCAGCATTGGCCTATATTCTAAATGGCGCCCTATTACCTTCATCATGCACATCCTTTGTCTTCATTTAAGTGCACTACGTTTGACCAAAGCCCCTATGGGGGCCCATTGTGCAGTGTATAGGGTTCCATTTGAGCCGTTGTGGTGAACTATGGGTGGCTGCAAGCTTGGCATCTTTCCTGCGCTGAACCTCTCTGACAGAGCTAATCAGTGTCAGGCCTGGCTGTTTTACTGTCCAGCAACATTGGACGAACACTGTTACATTGCACGCCACAACGCGGTCATTGTACATTAGCAGAATAGTTTGATTAAAACTCGTCTGTGATTTTTAGTCAGAACAATTTACATGATGCTGTTCACGTCACACGTTATTTAGATAAATCCTTTTTGGCGCACTTCTGCTGAAGATCATGGATCGCTCCGCTGTTGCTAGCTAATGTGTCGACTAAACACACGGCTGGAATGCAGACAACAAGATTGTAATTCGAAGGATTGTTTTTAGGTAACCATGTGTCTTCATTGATACATGCTTATTTAAATTTCTAACTAATTCAGATAAACAGAGTGAGAATTCCCACAGTTGGCCTTTCATTTATAGTTTTTACACTGCTAAAGACACATTTCTCCACAAATTTCTCAATGTTACTCTAGGAGGTTCAGGATTCAATCTCTATATTTTTACTGCATTATAGGCAGAAAGAGGGGAGAAAAGCAATGACTTGATCTTTTTTTTTAACATTGATGTTATGATGTTGTTATGCACACTGTGTGATTTTAAATGGTAAAAATACACAGCATTTTACACCATTTAACCTGGGTTGTGTTCAGATATCTTTACTTGTTAAAGAGCTAAGTATTGATTTTCATATTTATAAATATTATTGATTGGGAACAGATGTACTTGAAAAATGTCCAGAGGTCTTCTGTAGCCTACGATTACTGGATTATGAAGAACATTTCTATTATTATTATATACAGATGTTATGTGATGTGAAGCAGTTACACAAATGATGATGTCCAGTTAATTTAAGAGCAAAAAAATTATATCACGCCAGAATTTGTCAAAAAGGGTTTCTACAGATGCCCGCCCTAAACGTGGTTATGGACTGTGCTAAAAGTGATATTTAGGGAAACATAAATCTCAGGTGACACTTCATATATGACGGTTTAAGAGGTCCAGACACATATACCATAATTTGTTTGTCTAATGAGTGGTACTGTTATTAGCGACTGATGTTTCATGCTGATAAATGGTGAATAATGACTGGAGAGGTAATGTTGCGCTCTGCCTGGGGCTAGTGGTAAGGGTGCAGAGGTAATGTTCTGATGGGCTTTGTGGGCTGTAATCAGTGTGTGCATTTGCCAGCATTTTCTTTCTGTAGTCATGGACTCTACATGACACAATGTCATATAGCGACATGTCTACTGTGTTTGGTTGTTAGTGGAGCTGAGTGAAGTGGATTGAATTGTTTTGTGGTATTATAAGCACAATGGCAGTGGACACACTGCTTCGTCTAAGGGATTAGGTAGGTTTATTTCTCTGCCTGGATTATCAGACAACCAGCTGGGGAGATTTTGGAAAGGGTCGTTTGTGTCAGTGTGTGTTTGTGTGTGTTTGATGCACGTGGGGACTGGTGTAAATAGTCGTAACGAAAACCCAAACTCCAACTCATCTGAATTGCTCTTAGATTGAAGGTTCACTAAATCAGAGACCCCATAGTCTCGTATCTTAATTCCATCGCTCTGTTGTCACAGAATTATCCTGCGCCTCCGGAAATTCGAATAAGCCTCGTAATTTACATACATTTACTGAAAATCACCTGCAGTTTTCTTTTCTCACTAGATCTCAAACCTAATCTATGGCCAACTGTATCATCAAGATGCATTTCCACAGATAGGCTATTAATGGAGTTCATTTTCAGTTCAGTATGGAATGCACTTAAACCTTCTCTCATATAGCTCAGTTGGTACAGCATGGAGCTAGGAACACTTGATATGGGTGGGGGGGTCAGGATGAAAATGTCTGCTGTAAGTCACTATTGTAAAGTGCTCTTTACAATACTGCTCTAAAATACTTTAATGTGCACGTAGTAAAGAAACATGACTTGAATTACTGTTGGCTTCAGTCGTAAAGATTTGTGTCCCCTTTCATTGAACCTGCTTTTCCATTTGATGGATTTATAGATTTTAACAGAGTCCATAGACCTGCACAGCTGAATGGAAATTTAAACATTTTCCTTTTTTAAGGTAGTTACTAAAAAACAGATGCTGTAGGACAATATATTATTATGTCAACATGTTTATATTGGTTTAAAATGACTAAAAATAAGAGGAAGGGAAACGGAATCCTAAAAAAGTTTTAACGACCATAGGAATCAGTGCATTGATAACCCATTTCATGAAATATTTACGGTGTAAAAATGCAGTGCCAATTCAGGGAACACGCCATGCCACCCCCCCAGTGAAATGTTTTAAATGCTTTTGTGTTGCTGTGGCATGATGACTGGGACAAAGCGGTCCTTTGAGGTCCAGATACATAAGACCAACAACCCTGCTCCCCTGCTTTTACTTTGCTCCTCTCATCGCTGCTTCAATCACATCACCACTGCCAGCTTGATGCCTGTTGCCACCCCAGAATGCCTCTGTTTTATAGGCGGCGTGCTTCCTATCATCAAGCTATCCTTTTGTGAACAATCAACAGAAAAACATCTGCACTCTGTGTCCACAAAGTACGACACACCTGAAGAAATGACCGACAAAACAAAAAACCCTTCCTTTGGTCAGCGTCGTAACCAAACCACAACCAATGTAGCTGGGGTTGTCCTCATTAGTCGAGTGTTTGTGTCCCATTTTGTTCACCAAAGGCTCCAGCTGCTGCTCTCACCGTGTGTTTGGTTTTGGTGCATGATGTCTGCTTTGGAAGGGAAGCTGATGTGCTGGTAAGTTTCGGTCAATAAAACGCTTGACTCTGGGGGGCCAGAAGCTGTTGAGAAGAGGTAGGATACTTGTTTTATTTAGACGGGGGCTATGAGCTGAGCTGTGCGGCCCGGCGTCCAAAACGTAGGTATGCCTACACGATCACTCGTGGCTTTCAGAGGGGGAACGGACTCGTACTCTTTATCACATACACACGTCCGAGTCTGTGGAGACTATAGTGCATGCCAGTAATTGTGACAACTGACGGCGTCTTCAAACTGAGCCAGGTTAAAATATGTTTCTGATATCCTGTAAATGGCCAGGAGAAATAGCCTTGGTTATTACGACGCTGCTATTGTTAAACAAACCTCCTTTTCACCTTTGTAGAAACTGTATTCATGTTTTAATGTTTCGGCCTGGTCTACATTATGGACAGAATATTCATTAGATAACTGTCAGAAAGCAGATTCCCTTATTTACTAATTTAACGCGACACTTTTTCTAAGTAAATGTTGATGAGTTATGTTGACTGATTAATCTGTTGTTCTTTTTTAGGAGATTTTTGTGATTTTACGTCATCTCCTTTCAATTTTTATTGCATGCTATATTGTATCACATATCTTCTCCCAATTTGATGTTCCCCCTACTTCTATTGGCATGACCTGTTGCTTACCATACTTTTGGCAAAAGGCAACATTATTGGTAAATATAACTCAAGTTAATTGCCATCTTCCTTATTCTTCTTTATTATCACAAATATCACATTGAGTTAGAGGTCATTAATACCAAAGCAATGCAAACTACTGCTTATTTCTGAGTTATTATAGCATGAGGTCACCTGAATGATGTTTAGAGGGGTACAGAGCTTGTTGAGTCTCACCTCCATGAAAGTCGAGACATAGTCATGATTTCCCTTTGTTCTCTCTTTCAGCAGTCCTTAACGTACTGTAAACATTTAGTTTACTAGATCACTTAAAAATCAATATTATGACATGTTCTACAGACTTCTCTGATGACAAACATAGCACCAGATCTCCCACCATTGTCACTGACCTCTGCATGTCACTTTTGCAAAACCTATTTCACTTTGTTTGCACTGATTTACACCTTTATGTACAGTACTGTGCAAAAGTCTTTGGCACCTGAAAGGCAACTTTAAGTGATGTTTTGGATAGTAAGTGTTTACTTGTAAAGAATACATTTATATATTATACTCATGTGCATATATAATAAATAAAATACTTACTACCAAAATAATGGCCTTAGTTTGACTTTCAGGTGCCCAAGTCTTTTGCACAGTGCTGTACATTTCTAGTTTGCACTTATATATTAGCTAATTTTGAGTGAAATAGAGTCCTGTTGCCTATAACAAGTCATGTGTTTAAGTAGACAGGATAGCAAATAGGATCAAACATGTCATAAAAAAGCAACAATGAAAAAGCTAGAATAGCTAAATCAAGAACCTAAAAATAAGCTAACAGGAAGATGTCAGGCAAACTACATGTAGCAGAGATGCTAGCAACAAGCTAGAATACAAGCTAACAAGAAGCTAAAAAGATTCCCAACCTAGAAAACAGTCTAATAACAAAGTAAACTTATAGCTAACCAGAGGGGACATAGTAATTTGCCAATAGAAGATCTTAATAAGAAATAGTAATTTCCTGTATTATCAAGTACTAAGAACGCTATTTAATTATAATGTCAAATCCTACAACAGGATCCAGAAATGAAGACAGTCCTACTTTCATAGCCAGATTACAGAGATCACAAAATTATGTTATTAAAATACATTCACATTTTTTTTTGTGAGGTGAACCAACGTTGAACAAACGCAAGTCCTCTGCAGCATTTAAGCAGAAAGCCGGCAACGTTACAAAGGTGGAGAGAGTGGCGCTCTGTAATGCTGAGGCCTTCCTGCTGTAAGGGTTGTCAGTATAACATGGGGCACTTTGTTGCATGTGAAGTGTGACGCCTTGCATGGTTACGACATGCAATGGCCCTGTACCAGTCTGCATGCTGCTTAACGAATGTCTCTTCCTTTTCCTCTCTCTCCTTCCGCCTGTCCTTTGGTCGGCTTGCAGGAGACAGCCATGTCGAAGGTGGGTGTCTTCCATTCTCTTTTTTTAGTTTTTCATGGTTTTAACATGGTTTCCGCTCTTTTCTGTGACTTGTCCCACTACTTCCGCGCTGTGGTTTTCATTTACACTTTGTATTATAGTTTGGGGGAAATGTGGTTAAAATGCGCTGCTAAGACGGTAAGTTTTCTCTGTAGGTTTTGTTAATTAGATTGTGTTTTCATAAAATGTATTTACGTTATCGGTTAAGGAACAATGTGTGTGTTCTCGTGATGTTTTGAAAAATATTTGCCATGCTGGCTATGTTATTATTCTTGAGATCTCAAATATGCTCATGAATTAGTTCAGGCAAAATTTGAGTGAAGTATGTTAAGACAGGGGTAAGTATGTACACTAATAGATTGCTGTCAATATGTACCTTGAATTGCCAACTGGTATCAATTCATGTTGAAAAGTGTTCTTATTGATACACCACATTATGGTATAATGGTTTGAAGTGCATTGAAAGAATATTACATATGCAGTAGTCTGTTTCTATTTACAATGATAGCTTGTTGAGTAAATATTGATCAGGCACCTCTGGAAAGAGGTGAAAATTACCTGCCGTGCTTTAAAAAAATAATAAAACGTTCATACAATATTATTTTATATTGGAAATACATCGTTTGGCTCTTACGTGGTTCTTGAAAAGAGCAACTGCAAAAAGTACTGAAACCTTGTTAAATGTGGAGTCCGGTTTTTGCTTTGATGGGTTGGTACAGTGCATTGACATGATGGGTCATTCTGGGAATAACATGAACTGACCTCCGATCATAGCTGGTAAATTAACTCTAGTAAGTGTGACTGATGATGCATTGCAACCTCTCTTGGTTGACAACATGCTCATCACCCTAACCCAACCTTGTCTGACTAGACCCCATCCTTTCTCTCCGTCCCCCTCTTCCCCACCCTAACCACCCAACTCCTCCCCAAAACGCCACAGGCATCTACCAGATGCAGATGCCTGTGTGTCAGTTGATTGCATCCCAAATGCCACCCTCTCCCCTTTAGGTACACTACTTTAGATTGGGGCTCTATGGGCCCTGATGGAAAGCAGTGGCCTACAGAGGGGGCCGTTTGGGCTGCTGCTCTAGCCTCTCCCGTGATCCCCTGTCTCTCTGCTGACTTTGCTCTTGTTTTCCTTTAAGGTCTGGCGCACTTGATGATGGGCGACCAAGGTATGAGCTCTGTTCCTTCTCTTGCCTCCGTTGTCCCTCCTCCATGCCCTCTCTCTTTGCGCTTTACACAGACGTCTTTCGCTGCTTCCTCATTCCTCTGCTGCTGGCTGGGGTACTGTCCTAACACTGCTTTTCAGGTCCACTCTGTCATTCATCTTGGCTGCTTTGCAACAGTGAATGGTTTGGATTGTTAATCTTGGCAGTTTGTTCCTGTGCTTGTTTGATTCAAATTTCTTTTGCCTTAAAACACCCCCACCCTATTTAAACATCAAACCAGCACATTTGTTTTCTTTACATATCCACATGTCTTTGCCTTCTTGTCTTGCCTGTGTTTTTCAATCCTATCTTCGTTCCATCCTGTCTTCGTTCAATCCTATCTCCGGTCAACCCTATCTTTTTTCCACCCTATCCTCGTTCAAGCCTATCTTCGTTCAAACCTATCTTCATTCTCGGTCGGCTGGCAGTTTCATCATCCCATCACGCTGTGGTTCATTCGAAAGTGATGATAGTGAGGAAAGCAAAACACGCCCAAATGAATGCATGACTGTGACGTTCTCCAGGTAACTGAATTGCTGTATGCCTATACATTATATGTGCCGCTGAAAAGCTGTCAGACACAGCGTGAGCCACCGTGAGCTAGCTAGATGACTGACAACCTCTTTCCATCTCCGATCTGTGTCCCAAATGGCACCTCATTCCCTATGTAGTGTACTACTTCTATGGGGTCTTGGTTAAATACACCTCGGTTGAAAGTATAGTGCACTAAAGGAATAGGGCGCGTGGTTTGGAACGCCGCCTCCGCCTCATCTTCTCGACGTCAGTCTGGCTGCTGCTCATCTTCTAACGTGCAGCACTCAGAGCACAAAATGAAATATTGCTCACTTGTGCCATGCCCCACCCCCACGGCCTACACCCCTTCGTTTTCACCTCACACTCACACCGGCATTCCATCACGTCTCCTTCTCCTCAATATCTCATGTCTGATATTATATTTACCCATCATGCCACTCTCCGGGCTCTCTGTAGTTGTCTCAAATGGCACCCTATATCCTGCGTCGTGCACTGCATTATCAGATGACGCCGCGCTGCGCGTAGGGGATACGGTGCGATTTGGGACACGCAGGTCCGTCCTCCCGTTGCCCATATGACCATGACGCTTATTGGTGTCTTTCCTTCCTCTCTTCCTTCCTTTGTCCTCCTGTTTTTTTCTTCTGGAAACTGCTTTCTACCCATGGACCATTCCATCCAATGTCATAGGTAAAAGTAAAGGTACTCACCACTCTTTATTTACTCTAACCTGGTGAAGTGCACTGTATGTGGCCTTATATGCTAAGTCGATTAGGTATATAAAGCCTGGGGCGTTACTGAATAGCTTTACGCCGCTGCTGTGTAAAAATGTATGTGTCACGGCACCCAAGGTAGGTGGCTGCGCTTACATTGCAGTGAGCTCATGCTTCATATTTACAAGTGGCTTTATTTTTATGTTTTATTGTTCATTTCTGCTCAATGCATGAAAATCCATGTTGACGTTCACAACAGGGGGCGTGCCTGCGTGAGGCCCTCTTGACCCTGGCTGGTACGCGATATCAGTGGTAGCCCTGTCCGCCGGTAATTCTTTATCTCGTTCGGCACAATGGTGGGTAATGGGGTTTGGCCGGGGGAAGGCGATATCCGGCCCCTGTGTCTGACTGAGATCGTGGGCAGCGGGCAATGGGCCAGGCACCCCGTTGGCTGGGAATGACAGTGTCCTGCCAGGCTGCGCTGCCGTGCCACTCTCCATAGAGGGTAAGTGGACCTCTGATCTATGCCCGTTTGCCTCTCCTACCCAGGGCGGAGGGAGGGAGAAGGCTGGCTTGGAAGGTCCCTACTGAGCATTCCAGGTAAACAGCTTTGCTTTATTGATTTAATCCTTAATCCTTAAAATATATAATAATAATAAATATATATATATATATATATATATATATATATATATATTTATTAATTATTATTATTATTATAATTTTTATTTTGTATTTTTTTGTTATCATTTGATCATTGTGAGAGAAGCAGGGGTAAAGAAAAATTCACAATTTTATTTGTGTCATCCATCTGTTTCATGTTACATGCCCGGGGCCACTTGCAGTCGACGAAGAAAAGATGCCTCGGTTTCTCGCTTGTGTTTAAAACAAATTTATTTGTGGGTGACTGTGTCATGAATTTCAATATTGAAATGTGAATGTGCACTTGCAGGAGTGATGTCTTCTTAGGGGCAAATCTTTTTTCTTTTGACCTTCAGTGGTAATGTGTGTGTTCCATTTCCATCAACAGTGAAATTATTCCATCCAGTTTCAGCTGGTTGTGCCATCCTCTGTTTTACTGTAAAATTACTGTCTAAGTACGCCAGGTAAGGAGGTGTTTTTCCCACAAATAGGGTTTATTCTGAACACACACCGTCTTACCTTCATTTATTTCCTGTACAGGTAAGTCTACAATATTCCTATGCATAATTCATTGACACAACTGTCGTGAAATGTATGGAAGGTGTGAGGCCACCATAGCAAACCTGGGTTGTATGGTTGCAGTCGGTTTTGAATATTGATTTTGAATGTAGCCACTGCTTAAATCATTACAGTATTTTCACCGTTGTTGTTCACAGTGACATTTACATTTATACGCGATTTTACTGAGAGAATGCTATTGAGTTGTTGTAAATCACAAGAACCCGTGCCCGAATGATCAACAGTCTACAAGCTCTTTTTTCTTTAAGGTAAGTGCTGTTTACTTGACAATTTCTGGTAAAGTTGGTTCAAGTTGTCTGGCCGTTGACAGAGGTTGTAATTTCCTTTGTAGTTGAACATTTATCTGAGAATTACAACAATTGTGATTAGAGTCTGATTGATCTGCAGTAGTTATGATAGGAAATTTGTCATTGAGAATCCATTGCTCAACTGTGCAAGTAATATAGGAAATATGCATTCATAAACTTGCCAAATGTTATCAAACTCAGTGATGGAGATACATCTAGGCTGATACGCTTGCTAGACAAACCAATAATCAACCATTCAATTCATTATTGTGTGTATGCAAATATATATATACAAACACGCAATTTTAAAACTCAAATAGTTATCGCAACCCCCAAAATACTCAATGTTTCATTGTCACGTGTGTCAAGATTAACCGGGTAACCTAAATGAATTTAAAAGTGCCAAGAGGCGTGCTGAAATTCTGCAGTTCCAGATCATGTTTCCGATACCATCAGCGTGGGAAATGGATTATAGGCTACTGTATACGCGTGGCTAGCTGGACACTAGCTGTGCCTGGAATCATCAGTGAAATGTACCGCATACACTCTCCCCACACTATCCATTGGCAGCATAATGTGTGCCAACTGCAGATGCCACCGCCAAAGAGGCAGGGTCCTAAATGGCACTCTCTCCACCTATTTAATACAGGGCTTAGTTCAGACCTAGTGCACTGGAGAAGGAATACGGTCCATTTGAGACCCTGTCAGTACCAGCCTGAAGGTGGCAGAAGGCGAGAGCCACAGGGAGGGATGGAGAGAAGTGTTGACGTAGCAGAAAGCCCAAACGGCACGCCGGCTCTAATTCTGGGCCATTGCTGTGGAGTGTATGTCCTTTGTCTCTTAGGTTGTTCAAACAGGGGTCGGAGCACTGCCACGTTGCAGGGCTGTGAGGCTGTAAAGATCTAGTCCTTGTTTTAAACTAATCTGATGACATTAAGGCAAAATGTTGGCACAAAATTTAAGCCCAGTATATTCAAAAGCTCCTAAAACATGTTTCTCACATTCTTACAGATGTAATTCCTTTTTGTTTGACACTTATTACTGTCCAGATCCAGATAAAACCACTAGTGGCTTTCAACAGAAATGTGTGTGCAGACACCGGTCAGTATTAACCCACGGATGGCCCTACAACAAAATTCACTTTATATTCAACAGTCACAATATTCATTGAAATAATATACTTTCTAAAGCTTCTGAGGATGTCCCACGTTACTCCAGCCCTGAGTTCCCTGTTACCCACAATTCCATTGGCCATGTCCCAAACGGTAGCCCTGTCAAGTTTTTCACTGTGCAGGTGACAAGCCTGTGGAGCCCAGGGATGAGGACAGAGATGAGGTTAAGTCATAATAACACTGGCACAGCATTGGCCACCTGGCAACTGGGTATTTAATTGCTGTCATCACAGCAAAGTGCCATACGAGGCTTAAAGGTCCCTGCAGGCCGGCCAAGCCAGCACACAGAACAGGCCCCAGGTTCCACTAGGCCGTTTGATAAATTAGTATACTTTTAGTCTAATTGTTTTTGAGGGTCAGGAATTTTAATTGTGTTGTTTTTTTTGTTTTATGGAAATGTCCTCTCTTTAATTGCGCAAGTAAATCCTTAGAGATTGCTTTTCTGTCAGTGTCGGGGATAACTCGATTGAATCGGATTGAGTTAAACACTTTTCGAGTCCTGTGTGTCTGTCTGTTTGTTTATATTTATATTGGATTTGTCAGATCCAAATGGTACCAATTTGTGAGCCATTGGAATGCAATTTAATCCTGTTCTATTAAGCCTGCTTTTTCTAGTCTTTGACATAGAGTATTTACTGTCAGCCTAGGTGACACTACTCTAACTTCAATGGTTTCACATTTTGACATATTCTAATGGGACCAGGTATAGTGGTTGTTTAACTATCGAAAGTAATGGATTCTGAATAGAGATTTAACCCAAATTCTGAAATCTGTCACTGTTGACCAGTATGTTTCTTTCATCTCAATCTGCGTTGACACAAGTTTTGTTATTTTGGCTTCCCTCATTTTTGAAAATATTTTTTTACTATTTCCATAAAACCGTAACAGCAGTAGGACTGGTGTATCAAGGTTTTCAAGGACGTGTTTATCAAACAAATAATATATTTTTTGAAGAGCAAAGGCCTGACTAGTGATTAATAGACAATTACACTGAATAAATATTATTTTCAAAACCTCAATTTTTCTATTATTAGTAGAATACTAGATATGTAATATAAGTAGATAAGAATCCAAGAATTTTACAATTGAGAACTTATATTGGGAAAACAACAAGAAAGTTGCTGCCCTCGCTGGACTCAAACTTGGGTTTCCCATGTTTACGTTCGTTTTTCAACATACAATTGCTAAGAGTTTGGGGATCCTATCATCACAGTACATACTATCATTAGAAGATTCAGAGAATCCAGAGAAATCTCAAGGTAAAAGCCCTTAAGCCAACATTGGATGGCCGTGATCTTTTCTGTGGTGGAAATCACTGCTTGGAACACTTCTGGAAACTATTGTCTGTGAACACAGTACCTCGCTGCATCCACAAATGCAAGTCAATACTTCACCATACAACTTAGAAATCATATATAAACTAGATCCAGAAATGTCGCTGTCTTACCTGTGCCTAAGCCCATGTAACATGAACTGAGGCAAAGTAGAAAACTGCCCTGAAAACTGGTCTGACGAATCAACTTTTGGAATTATTTTTGGAATCATGGATGCCACATCCTCCAGACTAAAGAGGAGTGGGATAACAATTCACATTCAAACCTACTGTATTTGTTCTTCTCAGCTGCCAGACATAGAGTACTGTTTAAAGAAGTGGTGATGGCTTCACATAATTTATTAATTTTTTCCCCAAAAACTATAATTAAATCTAGGGATAGATGATTTGCACATCATTGCATTCTGATTTTATTTGCATTTTGTGCCGCATCATAAAAAGTCACACATACAGCTCTAGAAAAAATTAAGAGACCACTGCACCTTTTTCTTTACCTTCCAAAAAAGTTGAAAAGTTGGTGTCTCTTTAATTTTTCCAGAGCTCTACACATGTCATCGTATAATTAATGATTGAATTGATTTCGATGTTTTTGTCACATGCAATTTTTTTCTTTGTGCTTCTCATGTCCATTTTCTAAATTGGATCCATGTGGATCTAGTGGATGATTCCTGCTAGGAACCATGTACTAGGCAAACCTCTATTATTTTGTTTTGTACTACCCTAATGTTTTGTGACAGTGCTCTTACGTTTGATTTGATGCAGTTCATGAGCGCATAAAATGCCATGTAGAAATGACTAAACGCTAACTGACTCTATATTTCAGAATGTTCAGGACCTCATTGTTATAGTAAAGGCGATTAGCAGTTATAACCTCTCAGTCGACCTGTCCGTTTGAGTCCAAACCCGTTGTGGCGATTAAACCCAAACCCCTCGTAACTTTTTTACTGTCTGCATCCCAAATGCCTTTCTGTCTCCTGCTCTAGTGCCCTACGGGACCTGGACAACTGGAATACACCAGACAGACAGGAAGTAGGGGGCTTTTGGGGACGTTTCCGATGAAATTAGCCTGAAAGCTTTGCCTCAGTGATATCATTCTGTGCAGCTGCTTGTTGGTGAGGATTACACTTGTCATCATGGACCTTGGTTTTGCCTAAGTATGCTTTCAAATCCCCTTATTCTTTCTGAAGGTCCTTGTTGCGGTGGCAGCATGCTCTCCGACGAATCCTTTAAACACACTTTATATTTTCCCTGTCTTGCCTTTTCTTATTAAGGTCGAAGAGAATACACAGTGTGTGGTTATGTAACATGGAAACTGTAAGAGTGGTCCTCTGAAGTGTGTTTTTGAGTGCTCCGGCTCAAACGGCTGGTCTTCAGACTGCATTTACCCAGGTTGACTGAAACAGAACATTTTGGGGGAGAAATTCGAACCGCTTGCAGAGGTTTCACTTGGCTCCTCAGATATTTGAGTTAGCATTGAAGAATGTTTGTGTGACACAGCAGCGAATGTGAATGTCGGGGGCGCGGTTTTCTCCCAGACCTTGTAAGTCGTGATATCTCCGTATGTTGTGAATTTGTGACCTTGTGCTTACACGGCACATTCACAGCTCGCCACCTGTGTTCTAAAGAGATAATGTGGAGGGATAATGTAGAATTGAAGGTAATCGACAATGAAAAGTTAAATTGATGGTGCTAACCTGTCTAAAAGTAAGGCAGATCCACTAGCCGTGTTTTGATCTAAACATTCTTAGTAAAGATGTTCTTTTATCTTTTTTATTCCCGTTTTGTTTGTGTATTTCATATGTCCTATGTACGTAGTCTCTGTATCTCTTAGGGGGATGTAGTAGAAATCACAGAAAGGCAGCAACATGGAAAAGGTCCCGTAATCTCACTGACTGGCACCTTGTTTCCTATGCAGAGCACTATGTTTGAGGTATTTCCCCACTACAGCCTGCTAACCCAGGAATACATTACCCCTCTTTCTTTCTCCCTCTCATGCTCTCCATTTACATCTGTCATCTTGTTCACGCTGAACTGGTCTGATTTCCAATTATGGTTTTACTGTAATAGTGAGTGGTTTTGTGGTTTTATACCCCATTCGGTAGAGATGTTTTACTGAGTCAGAATGCACTATGGAAGGCCTCTTACCAACTGTGTCTAAATGTCAGCTGTGATGGCCTCAGTATTTTAAAACACTTGGAGTCCTTTACAGAGTCATATATTTAAAGAGTTTGGTTTCTGTTCAGTTTTAATTTGAATGTTCAGAGTGCCACTTTCTCCTATATAGCTGCTGTTAAATTATACCTCACAATTCACTGTCGCACTGTTTATCGCAGATTGTTTTCAAAACTTATCTGAAGAAATTCAGGCAAAATAGATTGCCATCCCAAAACTGTACGTAGACAATTTCCCGAATGCTAATCAATAAAATACAGACACAGCTGTGTACCGGCCTTGCTGACATCCTCAAATTTCAGTTCAAAGACTGGCTATCCCCCTGCCTGGCACATAGTGTCTGAACCCCAGTCAATACCAACTGACTTTCAACACCGACTGTCAACACCCAACTGACTGTCAACACCGACTATCAACACCCAACTGACTGTCAACACCGGCTGTCATCACACAACTGACTGTCAACACCCAACTGATCTGTCACAATCAACTGAAAGTCAAAACCAAGTGGCAGTACCTTTTCATCGATACAGAGCTGAGTATACACTGCCCCATGCGGTGGAACGAGGGAACTGCTGGTCAAAACCAGACTAATCAAATTACTTGTTATTTTGGGGCATTGAACAACTATCCTGCTAAGTGTCAGTCTATCTCTCTTGGTCAGCTTTGAATCGCAACCACTGTCTTTGGCATTGCAGTATGTCCATGTTTGGATTGTGCTGTCATGATGTTTCACACTGTTCTCTTTGACATAAATTTGCCTGACTGATGCACCTGCAATTTAGGCACAACTATTTTTCCTCTTTGGAACACTGTAAGTTGCCTCATGTTACTTTGAAAACTCAATTTGAACTTCAATTGCTAATTGTCCAACCTCTTTTGTAGCCAACACATATGTACTGCTTATTGGCAATAAACTATTATGACCTCAGCTGCGATTGTGATTTAGTAACTTCAGAGTAAAACTTCATTTCCAAATGGTTATTCTGTTATTTTGTCCACTTTTTGCCTATGTTAAAAGACATCTGTAAAAAAACAAAAAAAAATTATAATTTGAAATAGAAACATTTTATATTTATTGCTTCATGTTACTGTAGGCTACATGTGGTTTGCATGCCTGTGTGACATCCTGTCAATGTCTCAAAGTTATTTCTAAATAACACATTTTCTTGAAACCTCAGACGTCCACACATATTTACTAGATATTTTATTGTTAAATAAGTCACTTTTTGGTCCATTGGGAAAATAATGACTGACAAGTCATGAACCTGTTTCTAACACAGTTTTATAAAAAAAAACACAAAAGGAAATATTTACATTTGAAATTAAATTTCAGTCAGAATCACTCACATGGCCTTTCTAGTGACAAAGCCACATCACAAGTACAACTATGTAAACAGAACAGCCTGTCACTTAATTTCCAGGTGATATGTGATGCGTGAAAGACACTGCAGAAAATAGTGGTTATGGTCAACACATGACACTCATTCTCCAGAACAACATTTACAACTAGGCTACATGAGGGAGTTGCTGAGGATGGATGGCTTGAGATGGTTAAATTGTTCTAATGGCCCAGTCTTTATGGCTTTATGTTTTCGTTTTTTACTGGCCAAGTGAACCATGACAGAGCGAGCCATATAAAACCCTTTGGTATGCACTCAGCTTCATCCACTATGGAACCTGTGTCTATTTCGATCCCAGAAAAATTGTTTTTGGTCAAACCATTGTGTTTTATTTTACAGCATTATATATTCCCCATAGACAGTAAAGGTGTGATTTTGACCAAATGGCCAATTTGTCACGTTCTGATGAACAAATAGTCAAGGTTGTGCGGTTGTAGTGCACTGAGGCTAATTGGAATTTACAGTATGAATGGCAATCTCTTAACGGTGTGTTTCGGACATCCACAGGATTGTTTTATGAATCACACTTTTTCCAAATTCTATTCTAAATGGAATGTTGCAGTCATTTCTTCTCACTGCTCATAAATGAGGCCACAGGAACATTTGTTTATGTTTTCTGCAAGTCAAAAAAAAGTTTGTATATACATTTTAATTATTTTTGTATATATATATATATATATATATATATATATATATATGTGCAAATTCTAGTGTACTGTATCTGTGTGTTTTTGCAAATGTTTTCAAACCTTATAAAATATTCCCTTCAGAGATATTTGTTTCACAGTTTTATCATGTCTCCCTTAACGCCTCTTTAACGGGGCCATGCTCCATCACCATCAGAGCAGTGTGTCTCTCCAACAAGGTTATTTTAATTGAAAGGTCACAGTGTTGCATTTAGAGGTGGTGCTAAACACTGCGGCTGAGATTGAAACGAAACAGGGAGGATAGACTGTCATGGGGTGCCGAGAGAGACAGAGTGAGAAGGACAGTGGAAGAGAGATGGAGAAAGGAAAAGGAGAGGGCAGGGATGGGGATGCCGACTGACTCCAGGAAGGGTGCTGAGAGAGAAAGGGCCTGTAATTGCTCGGTGAAAGATTTGTGTGTCAGACATGGTGGATGGACGAGTCGGCACTCAGCCTGGTCAGATTAGTATGGTCCTTCACAATCCCTTCAGCTTCTGAGGGGCTATGAAGAGGCTGGCACGGGTGTTTGTGTGGAGATGTGAGGGACGGCGAGGATGGAGTGGGTGAGGAAGGAGGGGGAAGAAGAAGATACAGGTTTGAGAGGCTGGAGGAGGTGAGGAGAAAGGCAGGTGAGAGGGCATGAATAGTTAAGGGAGGCTGGAGGAGTTGAGGGAGTGAGGTGGGGAGACAAATCCCAGAGGTCAGGGAGGCTGGAGGAGGTGAGGAGAAAGGCAGGTGAGAGGGCATGAATAGTTAAGGGAGGCTGGAGGAGTTGAGGGAGTGAGGTGGGGAGACAAATCCCAGAGGTCAGGGAGGCTGGAGGAGGTGGGCAGATTGAGGTCAGGCAGGCTGGAGGAGGTGGGCAGATTGAGGTCAGGGAGGCTGGAGGAGGTGGGCAGATTGAGGTCAGGGAGGCTGGAGGAGGTCAGGGCGGAGGGGGCAGGG
Source organism: Esox niger (assembly GCA_016801105.1). Lineage (NCBI taxonomy): Eukaryota > Metazoa > Chordata > Actinopteri > Esociformes > Esocidae > Esox > Esox niger. The sequence continues at coordinate 51,658 of JACXGJ010001959.1, forward strand.
GGGAGGAAGAAGGAGAGAGTTGATGAATGAGTTGAAGGTGAATACATTAGGGGGTACAGAAGAGGAGTGGATATCAGATCTCAGAATATACCGTTGTGTCCATTCTTGATCTTTTCATAGTCATCTTGGTCTTTGCTTTAGCACATTTGTTTCCTTTACTTCCCTGTGGTTCAATAGATAATGTGATGCATTCACCTTTTCATGTAGCTACAACTTGATCTGGCTAGGATTTCTTTGCCGTCTGGTGTTTGATAACGGTGTTTACGAAGGGGTTTGTGTTGCAGTACAAATATGACAGCCTTGATAAGTTTGTCAAGATCCCTTCATCTGATAATGTCTCTGTGTCCGTCTGTAGATCTTTCAGTTATTGGCGCACACGCACACACACATACACACACGCACACACACACGCACACAAACACACACACACACAAACACACACACACACACAGGCGCTAGATACATTATGTCTTCTTCAACTCCAGCCTATCTTGACTTTTTTCCACAATTACTACTAACACCGGAATTTGTGTTCCTCTTTAAATATGTTATTTGTAAGGTGTTTACAAGCATTTACACTGTTTTCCATCTATCTGCCCAACAAAAAGTTGACGGCGGGATGGAAAAGGTGGCGAGTGAGAGAGGCAGTGAGAGAGGCAGTGAGAGAGTCAGTGAGAGAGTCAGTGAGAGAGTCAGTGAGAGAGTCAGTGAGAGAGTCAGTGAGAGAGGCAGTGAGAGAGGCAGTGAGAGAGTCAGTGAGAGAGGCAGTGAGAGAGTCAGTGAGAGAGTCAGTGAGAGAGGCAGTGAGAGAGGCAGTGAGAGAGGCAGTGAGAGAGGAGGAAATAGAGGAGTGCACGAATAAATAATGATTGGAGTTGGATCATTAAGAATGTGGCTTGGCTGCAAGGATATCTGGTGTAGATCAATAGTGCCGGTCAATGGCTGTCTGCGGCCCAAAAACACAGAGGTAGAGTACACTTCTCCACACCCTATATGAGTCGGGGTATTGCTTGATTACATTTTAAATCAGTCAATGTGAAGAAGTATACTGAAATTCCAGTCCATGGATTGACAATGGTTAACTATTTAGCGTCTTCTCAGTAAACTGTAAAGCTATTCATGGTATGTTGAATGTTTCTTAAAAGAAGGGTTTTAAAATCCCCTCCATATTTAACTTCCTTCAATTTGAACTAAGTTCTGATGGAATAGGGGTCAAGTGGGGACGTAATGTTGTAAGGCTGGCCAGGTGAAAACTACTTCCCGAACCCTCGTAGCAAGAAGAGAAATCTGAGCAGCAGTCTGGGTGACACAGTTTCATATGATAGGAATCCATCCACAAGCATTTCTGCACGTTTCCTAAGTACTTTATCGGTCATTTTCTCTTTTGTACAGTATACTTTTCCTTACTTCTTCACATCTTTTTGTAGATTATCAGTGCCTTGACTGTAAAGGAAATCTACAATTCTGCCTTTCCATAGTGTGTATAAGGTTTGCCAGCCTAGATACTGTATATCGACATGGGTGACTTTGTGTAAAATAAAATATTAACTGTGATTGTTTGTCAGTCGGACAGTTAGATTGTTATTATCAACACATACTGCTGGATGGCGTCAATACACAGAAATGAAGCAACACCTCATCTTTGGTTAGGATAGTGATGTTTAACAGGTTACTATATGCTAGTTTAAATTACTGGCCAAGCGGGTGACAAAGAATAATTGCCTGCAAAGAGACAGTCTGTGATTGTTCTCGTATCAGTGATCTGTGTCCATTGCATTCTTTCCGTAGAACTCGCTTAGCATGCATATCCCAGCAGCCTCGCGCTTTTCAAATGGATATGGGGAGTCAGGGGGAGAGAGATGGAGAAAGATCAAAATGAGGGAGAAAGAGTGCAAAAGAAAGAGATTGTGAGCGGTTGCGTAAAAAAGGCGGGAGATTGTGAGGGCTGACGGAGGAAGAAGGAGATTTCGGGCAGAGAAATGGAGAGAGGCATCGACGGAAATCGTGTATGAAGACAGATGGGCGGAGAACAATGGAGGAAAATGATAGCGAAACGGCGTGATTAATTTCATACTGAGTGACTCACAGGGCAGAATGATGATGCATATTCATACAGCCTGCCCGTGACTGTTGGCCTGGCAGTTGACGACGCCGAACGGGATGTTCAGAGCAGGAAGACAACAAACAAAACACATTGTGGCCACAAATTGTTATCGGTCAACAATGCAGTAGTGCTTTGAATGCTCTCTACTCCTGACCGCATTTAATTCTAGAGTTTTATTAAAATCGACACACAATGCCTTTAGAGGCAAAGGCATGTTAAGGTTAGTTAATGTGCTTACGCAGGTACACAGCCTTCTATCCGCCCCTGAGGATCTTTACATTCCTGTGATAACGCTTTTGAATTTCAGAATTGCCAAAATCATTTCAGTAACCAAATACTTAACACTGTATTGTGTTTAGAACGTGACGCTGAGTCTCCCTGTGAGAACTGAATAGGCCGTTTCCAGTGGAGACTTTATGCCGTGGGATGTCCACCTGGGTCCACAGAACTCTGTCTCAGGAGACACACGTACCTGAAGATCTGCATGCAGGGTAACTTGTGCCCCCACACACACACACACACACACACACACACACACACACACACAGTGAAATTCCGAAACACCCTGCCACTTTTTTCTCTACAGGCACAGGCCTGTCTCTGTCACCTATTTCCAATTTCCAAAAGTTTTATTGCCAAAGTATTGCCAAAGTAATAAAACATTGAAGAATTGAATTACAACAACCACTGTAATGAAACATATTATGATAATGATATAATGCGTGATAATAAAGAAAATATACATTATCAAGGAAAACAGGATGAATGTAAATACACACATACGTATGTATATATACATACATATGTGCAAACACACATAAACCCAATAAAAAGGTAATTAGGTATTGAGCTGGCTGTCTCTCAGGTTATGGCAGGTTGTCTCATATTTGGCTGCTACATGTGAGCAGTTGGGTTTTCGCCTAATAAGTGTAGATTTTTTCCATCTATTTTACCTCTCTCTCTGTCTCTCTTTTCTTTCTTCCCAATCCTCATTATATTTGGACCGATCTCACTCTGTTTCCAAGTGTCTCTTTCAGCTAAAATCTGAATACTTTCAATAGCATGAACATCGTATGAATCATGCATTGTGAAACAGAACAACTCGCTTTTTGAAGACACAAAGGCCAACTGATCTTGACGGTTGAATCAGATCGTTTACCGCACACACAAACTCACCCCGACCTATTTTGTCCCGATAAACCTCCGCCTTAAGCTCGGTTTACAGGCGTCAACCCATCCGTGTTTCCGAGAATAGCTTTAGCTCTGTCTTTATTATGCCGCAGACAAACCGCCTGTTTTCCGCAGAGCTCCTGTCCCAACCGGGTCCCTCTTGCCTGTGCATCTCCCCATTATGGGCCCTGTCAAAAGCACTGCACTATGAAGGAACCAGGAAGCTGTAAGAGCCGCAGCCCGACAGACAAATGTCGCTCCGACTCGGCTTGAATCGCACTCAAGTCATGAATCACAATGTGGCAAAATGTGACTCCGGTCCGCCTCCCAAACAGCACACTATTTTCCTACGTGGCGCACTTCTCAGGCCCCTCAGCAGTGCGCTACACCGGGCCCCGGAGTACGATGTGTGGGGAGGTGGTGCGCCGTTTGGCACCCGGGCGGTATCGATCAGAGTCATTTGCGCCTGTTTTTGAATGGGAAGACAGCCGCGGTAGGTCTATAAATCATCTTTGAATAGGCTGCAATTAGAAAAACCTTCGTCCGCGCCGTTGAGCTCCTGCCCGCAATACTGGATTTGCTTCGCCGGTATGGATGGAGGGTGTTAGTGTGATGAATTCCTTGGCGAGCTATGTGTTTCTCTTTCATGCAAAATCCTTGTCATTGTCTGCTTGATGATTTGCTATGGTTTTTATTAGAACTGTTCCCCGTAAATCCCTGTCACACAGCTTGACATTATATATATATATATATAAGGGACAACGTCATGGAATTGGCGGGGTTATACTTCATTGCTACTACATACGACACACTGGTTGCTCCAAAAATGGCAGCCTACTCCAGATAGAGCAGTAGTTGCCATATGGTCTTTGGTCTAAAGTAGTACTCTATGAAGGGTGTAGGGTGTGATTTGGTATGCGGACATTGTCGGTCCAGAGACTTAGAGCGATGTGGGTGTCGTTTGTGGAGAATTCCCCCCGCAGCAAAGATTTAATGTTATACCATATTTACCCATTTGGCTGAAGTAGAACTGCAAAACAAAATAAGGCATTTGAATGAAATGTAGGATTACCAGTTAATGCCTCCTCGCATTTGAGCCATGTTTTTTATGGTATCTGTGTATCTCAGGGGTTCATTGTTCATATTTGTGGTAGCTCCCTTACGCATCCTGCTTCACTCATTTGCTTTCTTGGCTCTTTACCTTCCTGCTCTTATTTTCTTGGTTCACCTTGAACTTCCTCTGCACCTCGCATCGCCCACACTCGTTGTGCAGAGGGTGAGAATTTCAATTCTGAGAACGAGGGATGAAGAGGAAACAGAGAGAGAGAGTAGAAACAGATAGGGAGATGGAAATCAGAGAGAGAGAGATTGGAAACAAACGAGAGTGATAGGGAACAGGGTGAGATAGGATACAGATGAGGGAGATAAGAAACAGATGAGAGGAATAGAAAAGCAGTCGAAAGAGATAGGAAACCGAGATAGAGATACGAAATAGACAAGAGATACGGAACAGAGAAAGGATAGGAACCAGATGAGAGAGATAGAAAAACTGTGAGAAATGAAACAGATCGAGGGATAGAAAAAATCTGTGACAAATTATAATATAAAAAGAAGATGGAAAGACTGAGGTCTTAGAGTGAAACAGAAGGACAGACAGAGAGATAAGATAGAGTGAAATAGAAGGACAGATGGTGGGGTGGTAAAATAGTTAGACAGATAGAGGTCGAGTAGTGAAGTAGACTGACAGATAGAGGTGGGGTGGTGAAATAGATGGACAGATAGTGGTGGATTCGTGAAATAGAGAGACAGATAGAGGGGGGGTTTGAGAAATAGATTGACAGATATAGGTTGGGTAGTGATTTAGACAGACAGATAGAGATGGAGTAGTGAAATAGACAGACAGGTAGATGGGGGTTAGTGAAATAGATTGACAGATAGAGGTGGTGTAGTGAAATAGACAGACAGGTAAAGGGGAGTTAGTGAAATAGATTGACAGATAGAGGTGGGGTAGTGAAATAGACAGGTAGAGGTGGAGTAGTGAAATAGACAGAATGATAAAAGTGGGGTAGTAAAATAGACAGACTGGGAAGGGGTAGAGTGAAACTGAGGGACAAAGGGATTGCGTGACCTTTTGTTTATATCCAGCTGTTCTATTTCCATCATTGTCTCGCTGCTGATCTAAACAGTATTTGTGTGTTTTGCATTTGGATGAAACACTTTAAAGGTTTACCAGCCTCAAAATGGCCGGACGCTTCAATCCCCATTCCTCTGTCTGTTGTTTTTGAACATGTGCATACATTTCTTCTCCTGGTTATAGTGTGCGCAGTGTGGGTTTCACAGAGGGATGTTTATCACATTGAAGAACACACATGGAGTGTTGGGTTATGTAACACGGTTGACTGAGGAACACAGATATGCTGTGCAACTGTATCACTCAGAGGGATGTCACCTGTG
>JACXGJ010001959.1:57485-73643 GCA_016801105.1 Esox niger
GTGAGTATGGCACTGTATGACATGGGCCAGTAGACCCTGTTGAGGGTGAGTATGGCACTGTATGACATGGGCCAGTAGACCCTGTTGAGGGTGAGTATGGCACTGTATGACAAGGGCCAGTAGACCCTGTTGAGGGTGAGTATGGCACTGTATGACATGGGCCAGTAGACCCTGTTGAGGGCAAGTAAGGGACTGTGATGTGACATGGGCCAGCAGACTTTGTTGAGGGCGAGTAAGGGACTGTGATGTGACATGGGCCAGTAGACCCTGTTCAGGGCGAGTACGGGACTGTGATGTGACATGGGCCAGTAGACCCTGTTGAGGGCGAGTACGGGACTGTGATGTGACATGGGCCAGTAGACTTTGTTGAAGGCGAGTAAGGGACTGTGATGTGACATGGGCCAGTAGACCCTGTTGAGAGTGAGTAAGGGACTGTGATGTGACATGGGCCAGTAGACTTTGTTGAGGGTGAGTAAGGGACTGTGATGTGACACGGGCCAGTAGACTTTGTTGAGGGCGAGTAAGGGACTGTGATGTGACATGGGCCAGTGGACAGTGAGTCCAAAGCTTCTGGAGTGGATGTGTAAGTACATATCCAGCAGTTTTTAACCAGCAATGTTGGTTCAGATCCTAGTTATAATGAGTTGCATGGACACAAACACACACACTCATAAACACAGACACACACACACACACATACCAACACACTAAACATGCTGGAAGACATAAAAAACCAAGGTTAGCTTCGCATGCGCTTGGCTTTGAGCTAGCCCACAGCAGAGACCTCATAGGTCAGATGCAGAGAGGGAGAGAGGTCTGTCTTGGAGGCATGGAGGCACTCATTAGCCCAGCCAGCCATTGACAGGTCACAGGGACACAGTGTGTGTGTGTGTGTGTGTGTGTGTGTGTGTGTGTGTGTGTGGAGAGGCCTGCAGACACCTCTAATCTAATTCCTTGCCCATGAACCACAATGACCGTGGATGTAGTTATACCCTGTTGAAGGCTGGAATAAAGCAATATTGTGTTCAGTGTCAATCACACGGGCATTGTTGCTTTTTTTGCAGGCTAAAAAAAGAGCCAGCCTGACAACACTGATATGGGCTTATGAACAAGCATTTATATAATGTGCTGTGAAGCTGTGCTTTGCAGGAAGGAACAATAGCCTCTTGCAGGCTTTTAATTATAAGAACCGATTGGACATTCATCTTCGTTAGTAGTGCTGTTCCAAACTCTAAGGTTGTTTTTTATATGCGGGTGGGGGGAATTTTATTACAGTTATTCATATTACTTATTGTTGGACTAACTTGCCTGCAAGCCATCTCTCTATTGAATTGTCTAGTTTTACAGAATGTCAGGGAATGCTTAGAATGTCGCGATATATTTCGGACCTAAAAGTAGCGCATATGATTTGACCAAGGATGTGAGTTTAGATAATCTGAAAGTATTCATCAGACACTCTATAAAGACATTTTATCTGTGCGGAAGATTCTTCCGGGAACCTTTTTACAAAAGTTATTTTAATGACTCAGTTTTAATGGTTCCTGAAATAACCATTCGAAGAACCTTTTGGGGTAGATGTTTGAGCGGGTAGCTTGTTCAAATGGTCATTTGAGTAACAAGTGTAATAAGCTTTTTAAAATACCCACAGTTTCAAATTCAGAGATACGCCAAGCAGCTTTTGCTTTTAGGATGTAGAAATATTTTCAACATGTAACATATATACTAACAACAAAATTAAGTTGGGCACGTTGATAGCGGGTCCCATGTGATCTAACATTTATTGATGCATCATCTGAAGCAGCTGTAAGAGGCTCAACTGGATGCCACAGTGTTTTTGACCAAATAACATTAGACCGTCCTACTAGCGTGTTTCCCAGGCTGTTTGTGCAGACTTGTCAAGCTATGGAGATAAAGTAGTTCTTCAGGCTAGAAATGACCAATATCCTTACGATCCAATATTATTTCAACACGTGAGTGCCGGTACGTTATGTGTTGTGCTTATCCCATTTGTTGGGATTTCGTTTGCATTACACTTTGATTTGGTGGTTTTTATTGCGACTCAATGTTCTGAACAATGCGTTCCTACTTGTGACTTCAAATGGACCAGAGAGAGGCATGTAGAAAATAGTTTTGATTAGTCGTGGCAGCAAAGTCCTGAAAACAACGTTTTTCTGATTAATTCCATTTCAAAGTTTCAATTTCTTTTGCCATTTTCTATTCTCAATGCAGATTACCAAGTGTGGGCTCTGACTCACTGCTTATAGATCTCGAATACAGAAATACGGAGAAAGACAAAACCTTCTTGTCTAGCCTTATTGTATTGGGAGCTATCAGGGCTGCCAATTCATTGGAAAATAAAAATAATTATTCCTATTAGGGTGATAGAGATTAAGATTGTAGGGAAAGAATGGTAATGGTTTAAGAATACACATGGGGGGAAAAAACACAATAGAGACAATTAACATGTCTGCAAATTGCACTGTATTACCGAAAGATTGCACTGTTATCTTGCCAGTTCACTATGGATGGAATAGCGTGCTGTTTGGGATGGCTTCCATAAATATCACCTGGGACTATGGAAAGTAGGTGATGCAGTTTTATGGTCTTATTACTGTTATGTTTTTCAATCGCTTTTATTCTCTTTTATCTCTTGAATTCCCTATTTTATTTTTATTTTGTAATGAGGCAAGAGAAAAATTATAACTATTACAATGTTCGGCCAAAACCATGGAAGAAAACGAATGTGTCTGCAGGTTCTCGGTGTATTTGAATCTGATAAAGTATAGTATGGTTAATTCTGTGACTTTAATTTAATGAACCAACCTGACTGAGTAGGTCGTTTTTGTCACATATGTGAGCTGCTGAGACTTTATGAGGGCATTTTTAACCAATGTGTGAAGGTTTAATTAAATATTATTCCTCAGTGAGCTTAAGGTATAGAGCTTAAGGTATAGAGCTTATGGTATAGAGTTTATGGTATAGAGCTTATGGTATAGAGCTTATGGTATAGAGCTTATGGTATAGAGCTTAAGGTATAGAGCTTATGGTATAGAGCTTATGGTATAGAGCTTAAGGTATAGAGCTTATGGTATAGAGCTTATGGTATAGAGCTTAAGGTATAGAGCTTAAGGTATAGAGCTTAAGGTATAGAAAAGAGGAATTGGAATTACATATCCTGCATAACACTTCACAAGCCAGCATTGAAGGTGATTCAACTCAATAGCATCCTGCGACAGGATAATGGTTTGCCAAAATATGTCCTGGTTGGTTACGACTTTTTCAAATCTCAGAGTTAACATCTGTTTAGAAACTGCCCATGAAACACAGCATCACTTTAGTTCTTAAAGCCACATTTTAAAATGATGCCCGTAAATATTCGTACTCAACTCTTTGCCGTTCTCTAGTAGAAAACATTTTGAATTTGTCCATCGCTGTTATCGGCCCCTACCTTTAATTAAACAGATTAACCTTTTGTCTGTTAGGAAGGATCAAGGGTAAGCCAGCTCTTCCTACTGGGCCTATGGGATAATCTGTACTGTAAATATATTCCCTACAGAACAGATTCCCATGGCACTAATACAGCCCAGAGCTCACAGGAAGGTTACAGAGCCCAACTGTTAGATGGTTCCATATTCCCTGATCTGTCGCCACAGTGTTCTCTGCCCTGGGTTGATGCAATAGGACTCCACCTCCTGAGACATAGCCAATGCCCAGTGGGTGATGGCTGTGAAGGCCATGGATACAGGGGATTGTTTGTCTCGGGTATAGTACCTCAGATGTTAGCAACATGGTGCATGTACTACTGTTCGTATGATTTGCCAATTCACCAGAAATTGTTACCTTTACATGTTGCTCTGTTGTTGGTAGGCCACTTGAGATGCCTTTGAACACAATTAATCAAACGCACTCATGAATTCCAATTTGTTGTGATTCATAGTCTTACCATTAAATGAGCGCTACCTATAGCTAGTCTCCAGTTAGTGTTCTGAGCTAATTTACTACAACATAGGAGAGCATACGTTGGTGGATGGAGGTCAGGTCACATACACTACTGTGGACTAATTACCTCAGGGCTAGTCAGTGATTTAAAAGCTTACTTAAAATTATATCACCCCGAACAGTCTCAGAGGTCTTTTCATCCTGAAATCTGTTTTGTCTTCTAGTATTTTTTTTATGTCTGTCTTGACCTTCAACCTCATGAGGTGATTTCAATAGTTTTCATTCTCCCGCCAACAAAAACGTAATTATCACATTGCAAATTGAGTGAAAAGTTGTCTTTCATACTCGCACTAGTGTTTTAGCGCTTGAACCTGTCACAGAAGTCGTCTGCAGTAATTCACTAATGCTAATCATTATCGCATGCTAATCAAATCACATTACTGTCACACCCCTGTGGAGAGCATGAAAGACAGGGTCGTCATGGTAGCAACACTTTCAGCTAGCCACTGTGTGCATTTGACTGCAATCATACCTGGTAATGGAGTGTGTATGTGAATCTGAATCTGCTGACATGCCCTCAACCAGCCAGAAAGACCTCATTTCAAATACTATTACAGTTCATTTAAGTTCATCTATTTATTTTTCTCTCTGGTGTCTATTAAAACAAAATGCAAGTCGACACAAACGTGGATAAAATTGACCTGGCGTACTTCAAATTATTTTACTACCCAAATTGAATTGCTTGTCCATGACTGTGGAACACCAAGTCAGTCTTGCTCTCCATAACAATGTCATAATTTAATAGAATGAATGCTTTCAGTTGGCATCTGTTTTTTGTAGACTTCGGAAAAGTTGGCTTTTTTTCCTCTGACTCTTGTTGAGCAAATTAATTTCGGATCCCAAGAAAAAAAAATCACCTAACATTGGTAATGGGAAACATTTACCAAATAACAGCAATTTGACAATTTTGAGAGAAATGACCAAACCTGGGAAAATTATGCAACCTGTTTTTGATAAAAATGTCAGTTAGCAATGGATGGATATATTGTGGTTGAAATATAGTCAGATTTTATGATGTAGTTAGCTCATTTACTAAATACTATGCTTGATGTATCAATGTCCTGTATGTATGAAATGTGTCCAGCATTAAGACATTACGACTCGTTCTCCTCAGAGTATTCGTTTAGTCCAGCATTAAGACATTACGACTCGTTCTCCTCAGAGTATTAGTTTTGTCCAGCAGTAAGACATGATGACATTCTCCTCAGAGTATTAGTTTAGTCCAGCAGTAAGACATGATGAAATTCTCCTCAGAGTATTAGTTTAGTCTAGCAGTTAGACATGATGACATTCTCCTCACAGTATTAGTTTAGTCCAGCAGTAAGACATGATGACATTCTCCTCAGAGTATTAGTTTAGTCTAGCAGTAAGACATGATGACATTCTCCCCACAGTATTAGTTGAGTCCAGCAGCTAGACGTTACTGGTGTCATATAAAGTAATATTTGTGGTCCCTATGAGTCTAGACAATTTGTTCAATTGATTAAAAATGGATGTCTAAAGACATGATGCTCAAATTGCTGCAGATGGAGAGTGGTCTGTGCGTTCCTCTTTGCCATGGTAGTATGTCATCAGGACAAACAAGGTGTGGACATTTAGTGTATCAGGGAGTGCTCTGTCCCTCATTACAATTGGCTATTGAATAGAAACAGTTATTTAATTGTGCAGTTTGTTTTCATTACCACGTGATTGGTACATATTGTCAGTCCCATAAAACATCAGGATGATAAATGTACTATGGAAGATCACACTGAGATCACAGTTTGATTACAACCTTGGTTTTGGATTGAACTACACTTTGAAAGATGGAGCTCTCTACACAGGGATATTCAGCACATTGTATTTGTCATATTCTTTTAAACAGAAACGACTTTATCAATTTCAACCAATAACAAATTGAGCCTTGTGTGTCTCTAGAACCTGTAATATGTTAGATTTTCATGATTAACCAGGCGCCTCAGCCATGGTTTGGGAGTTTAAGGGCAGTTTAAGAAACGGAAATAGGCCTGGAATGACTACAATTCTTAGAACACAACAGCGTTTGGCCCTCTGGTCATCTATGTCAAATAGCTGAAAGCATAATAGATTTTTAATTTGAATATCATTATAGTTATTTTCGTGTACAAGGCCTTGCCTGTTTTATAGCCTGTTTTGTAGTGCTAGCCATGCTGTTTTTCTACTTATGCAGTATAATGATCAAACCCTCAGGGTTAAATGAGGGAATCTCTCACTTTCCCCTCTCCAAAATCAGTACATGGCAGAGGAGCAGACAGAGTCACAGACAAACACGAAGGAACAGGAGACCTTGGACGCGTAGCGGAGGCCGGGCGTCAATAAAACAATTACAGTCCACTTAAAACAAGCCCCTGAAACAAGAAATAAACACGACATTATAGTCCACTCAAAACAAGCCCCTGAAATATAAAATAAACATGTAATTACAGTCCACTCAAAACAAGCCCCTGAAACATGAAATAAACACACCATTACAGTCCACTCAAAACAAGCCCCTGAAACATGAAATAAACACGCCATTACAGTCCACTCAAAACAAGCCCCTGAAACATGAAATAAACACGCCATTATAGTCCACTCAAAACAAGCCCCTGAAACATGAAATAAACACGCCATTATAGTCCACTCAAAACAAGCCCCTAAAACATAAAATAAACATGCCATTGCAGTCCACCCAAAACAGGTCCCTGAAACACGAAACAAAATACGCCATTGTAGTCCACTCAAAACAGGCCCCTGAAACATTAAATAAACATGCCATTACAGTCTACCCAAAACAAGCCCCTGAAACATGAAATAAACATGCCATTATAGTCCACTCAAAACAAGCACCTGATCCATGAAATAAACATGCAATTACAGTCCACTCAAAACAAGCCCCTGAAACATGAAATAAACAAGCCATTAGCTAGAGAAGAAAATATCGCAACGTGAAATGGAAATCTAAAGCGTTCTGTCTCAATTGAAGTGGTTTGTGTGTGTGTGTGTGTGTGTGTGTGTGTGTGTGTAGTGGGGGTCTGGGGGTATTAGTTTTGGAGTAGTCAACTTCTCCCCCTGACTCTTGCTGTCTCTATGCGATAGCGAGTGACAATCACTCCCGTTGCACAAATGGGCTAAATTGCTTTTAGTCTGCCTGTTTCTCAAGTGGCACTCTATTCCCTACAAAGTGCCCTGCTGCTGATCATGAACCACATCACTCTACATAGGGAGCAGTGTGCCATCAGGGAGTGGGCCACTGCTTGGAGTGATATATCTGTGTCTGTCTATGGGGTTTTTGGCAAGGTGGTTTTATGGCCACTCACAACATAATTAAATTGTGCTTCAATGAGAAGCTGCTTAATAACAATAATAATGATAGGAATTATGGAATTAGCGATCACATATTAGCCAAACCGTAGATCTGCAATCTCTTTCTACTGAAAAGCCATTTAAAATATTAGCGATGATGTAGTGTTCATGATGTCAAGTGTTTGTGGTAGATTGTCTATGATATAGGCATTGAAGAGTGCCTTGATGGAAGTACTATGCTTTTCATTCATGTATTTCTCTTTTAATGCAATTTTATTTGTGTTCTTAAGTATTTGTTCTTTCCAGCAAAAACATTTTTAGTTTCTATAAAAAAAGATTGATATGATAACAGATATGCAGTATGTCAACAAAGTTTCCTCCAAAGGACTTTTTTGGAGGAAAGATTCACAACTTTTGTAAAATGTTATGAAAATTCATGTTTAATTTTTTAATATTTTTAAGCAAAGTCTGTCATAAAAGGCTTTAGCAGAATCCGCTAAGTCTTAAAATGCCTGTATTATATAGTGTGGGAAAACGTTGACATCTCTTTATAGCTCTGGTAGAGAACTATGCAAAGTGACATCAGACCAAATAGACAATCAAGAAGTCTTAATAATTTTTTTAAAACAGCAGTGGATGAAATGTTGACACAGGGATTTTCCCAACATGCCTCCCTCTCTCAAAACACCAGGGACCTGATTGAGAGAGGGAAAGTAGTCTTAGTCCTTGGAACATAGTGGTTTTGAGAGTGCTGACAAGCCGAGTTCCTTGGCTATTAAAACCATTTCTCACTGTCACTGAATCTGGTGAAGGTTAAAGGAGTGTCCAGGATGGGGTTTGTTTTAGACCTGTGGTCAAAACTGGTCTGGACTGGCTAGGAGTGACAGAGAGTTGTGATATATACTTCTCTTGGTGGTACAGTGTACTGTCTGTGGCATACAGAGCTTTTTCCTAAGTCCTCATTTGTGTGCAGGTCCTACCATGGGGTTAAGCACCTAAGTACAGAACATCATGTTATAAACAAATATAGTCATCACATTGGTATCGCACTACATAACATAATTTAAAATCATGCGATGCAAGCTAATATGTTATTTGAATGCCTGTTTTTCAAATGGATGGCCCTGGGAATTGCTACAGAGCACTGCATCTTCTGGGGATTTTGAAGTCCTTGGTCCATGGCCATGTTCAGAGTAACATTATACAAAATGGGTCAAACACATTCCGTCTTTTAAGATGAGAATTGTGATTTCAGACTTTGGTGTTTCACAAGTTCACTCGGCTTGTCTACCAGGATTGTTGTGTTTGTACAAGACATTCGTTCGTCTGTCTTTTCTAAATATTTTGAGTAAATGGGAGAGTAGCAAGGGGGATTTACAACCAGGCAAGTCATGGCAACACAATATTAGTCTGTGTCCTCGGCCCAAGGTCACTGCCTTTGGGAGTATTTGTTAAATCATTTGCCACTGATTTTGATCCATTGCCGATAATCTTCTCTGGATGTCACGCATACAGAAAAATAGACAATTGCGTCTCTAAAACGTCTACGAACAAAACCAGAAGCTGAGTCGAGGGTGGGGAATTCCAATGAAATGTATACACACGAAATATCTTGACACAGGGTTTTTTGTTATGAAAATGATTGTTATGAAGTTTATCTTGAGTCAGGGCGCCGCAAAACAAATGGTCCTGTCAACAGGAACACACCATATATTCATTCCTTCTCTGTCCTGTTTGTTCCATAAACACTTGTTCTCGCCAACGCCTGGCCTTTCTTCCCAAATGGTGTCCCTTTTGCCACATTGGCCCTGATTGAAGGAAGTGCACTCTGTCACATTGGCCCTGATTGAAGGAAGTGCACTCTGTTACATTGGCACTGATTGTAGGAAGTCCACTCTGTAGGGAGTAGATTGCCATTTGGAGTGCCAGCCTGTTGCAGGTTGTCTCGTACTGGCCGGCCTTGGCGCTAGAGATAAATAAGCAGAATTAATTTGTACTGGGGTGACAGGGAGAAGCAATGCTCAGGCCGGCGAGGAGACGACAGTGAAAACAGAGCAGCAAGCGTTATTAATGACCAGCCGAGTGAACCCCAAGGACCACAGTCACTCAGAAGGAGGTCAGGAAGGGAGACGGAGTGCAGAGGAGAAAAGAATGAGGAAGGAGGAGAGAGAAAGGGAGGAGGTACAGTGGATGAGACAGAGAGAGGCAGGTGGGGGAAGAGGGACATCGGGGAATGAGTAGAGAGGGTGAAGGAGGGATATAGGAGGCAGAGAGTGAGAGAGAAGAGGAGGGATAGTGAAGGAGGAACAGAGTGAGAGAAAGGATGAGGGCTTGTGTAGGAGGCATTGAGTGAGAGAAAGGATGAGGGATAGTGAAGGAGGTAGAGAGTGAGAGAGGAGGAATAGGAATAGTAAAGGATGTAGAGAGGGATGAGAGGATGGTGCTATTGACAAAGAGAGGGATGTGATAAGAATGATGGTCCTATAGAGGAAGAGAGGGATGAGTGGATGATGATGGTAGTATAGTGGAAGAGAGGGATGAGTGGTCCTTGTCCATCTGGTCATGCCTTCCGATCTGGACTAGGCTTAAATAGACTCTGGACTCAGCGCACATGCATTTATAAATTATTACAATTTGTAGTCTTAATATGTTCACCTGGCACAGCTAGAAGAGGACGGGTACCCTTTCTGAGCCTGGTTCCTCTCTAGGTTTCTTCCTAAATTTCGGCCTTCTTTGGGAGTTTCTCCTAGCCACTGAAATTCAACACTACTGTTGTATGCTCTTAAACTTGGGGTTTAAGGCTGGGTGTTTTGTAAAAGCACTTTGTGACAACTGCTGATGTAAAAAGGGCATTATAAATTACCAACATTAATTTTGTTTATATTTATTTCCTTTTTCATTTGGATCCCAATTCCCATTTAATGGGATGTTTTCCATGACGCGCAGCTGATATGGTGTAGTGAGGCAGCAGATGTTCTTCAAATGGGTTCAGTCAATTGTCATGGCAGCACGGAGGTCTTCTCCAAGGTTGCTGGGTAACTGGGGTCGCTCTAGCTTGATCTTCCGTGGAGGTAGTCAGGAAAGTCTTTATAGCTATGGCCTCACCACCCGTGGAGAGGTCACATCTGCTGTTTGATTGGTTGACCCTCTGTAACCTTGACTCGTCCAGATAACACGTGTATGTGCAGATAAAAACAGTCCTCCTCGCGTTTCAGTGCGAGTGTGTGTTTGTGTGCTCGTACAGTTATGCAGTACAGTGTGCATGTACCAAGTGTGTGTGTTCAGCTGAAATGTACCAGTGCGTATTGTCTTCTCTTGTTTTAATCTCTCTGTGGAGAACCTCGGCCACGATACTGCTAATGTACTCCCAAGGAGAGCGAGATAGTGACGAAAGAGGCAAGAGCGTGGAGATGAAAGGCCCACGACAGAGTAAGGGGCTAAAGTAACAAACAGTGGTAGGAGAAAGGGAGAAAAGGGGTTGGAAAGAGTGAGAGAAGGAGAGCGAGGCTGAGATGAAAGTTCTCGATATGTTACGTGGTCAAAGAGAACAAGAACTTAGAGCAGATTGTCCGAAATACGCCAGGAACAGGATTGTTTTTGTAATGCTGAAACCCCTGAGTGTCCAGCGCGGCTGCGGCGTTGGTGTCAGAAGTCAAACGAGGAGAAAGACACGGTGCCGGCACCTTAAAGGGGAAGTATGTCAAATATGAACAGTGTGTCCGAGTTCCAAGAGCCGTTGGGCTAACTGTCGGACCGTCTCTCCAGGTAAACCGCCCTCCCACTCAGGGAGAGCCCAGGGAGCGGCGTTGGGTGCGCGGGGGCAACATGGCTTTCCCCACAGCTAAAGTGTGTCATAGAACTTTGTGAAACAACAGTAGTCAATGGGAAAACTTTCCGTCATGTGGGAACCGGTAAAATGGGGAACACCAATCGATCGAGCGACGGAACACAGGCCTACTTTCGCGTGATGATCGGGAGTCTGACGGATCGTGAGCTCACTGCGCATGCAGAGTTCCCGCTGTCAGAAGAATAGTAGCACAAGTGAACCCTGACACACATAGACACAGACACACACACACACACACACACTCTGTCTTTCTCATTGACAGGTGGGGATGGTTTACATGCAGTAGATTACAGAGGGGCTTGACAAACATGTGGTTATATCTGAGCAATTAGCCCAATGGCATCCCTGTGGTACAAGCAGAGCTTGCAATTACAAAAGGATGCTGTGTGTGTGTGTGTGTGTGTGTGTGTGTGTGTGTTTGTGTGCAGGTTGTCTGTCTATTGAGTTGTAAGGGTGAAGTGAATGGGGGAGTAAAGGGAGAGAGGGTGCAGAGAGGAAGAGAAGAATGAGATGTAATTATAGCAGGGAGTCACAGATAGCGAGAGGGGAGGGAGACAGAGAGAGAGAGAGAGGGGGGGGAGAACGAGTGTGAGGGAGAGAGAGAGCGAGGAGAGGGAGAGAAAGAAAGGGGAGAGAGGGGGGATGTACTTGAGGACCTTTTGTTATTGCTGTACTGTAATTAGTGTACATCACACAAGTGTTTTGAATGTCTGTTTAACATGTTACAGCCCCAACAGATAAGTGTTTGCATTATAAAACAACAACAAATCCATTTCTACGTTTTGAATTATACTGTATGTATTTTATTCAGTATTATGCAAATGTTTTCGACATCTGTAAGTCAAATGAAAGGCGTTTGTTTGGGTAGTAAATCTTCATATATTTCTAAATACTTATATATATATATTTATTTATATATATATTTTACAAATTAACACTACCCAAATAAATGGCTTTAGTTTGAGTTTCAAAAGCTTAAGACTTTCGCACAGTACTAAACTTTCTACTGTGTTTAACAGGTTTATCAGTGTAGGTGGTTGTTACACTGGTTTCTATGGACATAATTTGAGGCCAGTATTCCCAGATGTTTCGTTACATAGAAGTATGAAACAGATTTGTAGCACCCAGGCTTTTGCCACAGGCCTTTAATTAAACGTGTGAGGGGAGCATTTGTGTTATGTGATGAGTGTTGCTCATTTCCCAGTGATCAGTTAGATAAAGGGCAATATGCTCTACCGAATATTTTCCTGGATGTCAGTTTTTGGATTACGGTTCTCTTTATTTGAAGATGACGAGTTGTCTGGCATAGTTCAGAATACAAGAATACATTGCCAATAAACAAACACATTTGATGTAGTATAATAATATAGATACTGTATATACCCTTATTGTATTTTCCATACATTGGGTATAATTGGTTGATTATATACATTATTTATTATTAATTTAAAGGTTGTAATTTGATATTGATTGCGATAGACATCAGCATTTTAGAAGAACAACATAATGCAGACCTGATGTTTTTATGACGACATTTCAGAGGTAATTTTTGCGTAACTGAGGCTTTAGACTCAGGGGAGGGTGTTATGATGTTTTCTGCAAGAGGTGTTGAGAATGAAGGGCTGGGCCCTCTTTATTTTAGGTGTTGTCTTATGCTGGTTGGCCCTCCTATTTCTAATTGAGAAAAATCAGATCTATGTTTTTCCTAAAGCACCGCCCCACGAAACTGGGCTGTATACCTCCTATTGGAGAACTGATGAGGCATTGGGAGCTTTGCACATGCAAATAGCTAGTTAATGAGAACCAATCAAAACATTTGCTCATATTCTGAGGCAGTATTTCGGTTCCAATAGGCTCCAGTCAAGACCAGTGTGTCACAGCTCTCCCTGCCCTGGGAGTCACATGGGTCCTGGCAGTCAGGCCAGACTATTTTGGCTTGTAGATGGATTGTAACTCAATTGCCTGTCTGCTGAGGCTCAGTGTTGCTGGCTCGACGGTATCCGGGCTGAGTTTATTACCATAGTATATAAGTAGACATCAAGCGGGGTCTTTGTTGGGTGTCCATCCTTCTGTATTCATGTGTGTGCATATTTCTGTGTGTCTATGTCACGTCCTGGCTATGCCGCTAACCATCTTTGCACTAGGCTGGGGGCCATAGTCAGGACAGGACAACAATAGATGCATCTAGGCATCTCTACATGGTTAGGTTTCCCCAATTGGAGGCAGGTGTAGATTGTTGCCTCTAATTGGGGAACCTATTTAAGTAGAACGTTTGCCCACACTGTTGTAGTTCATTTTGGTTGGATTTGGAGTCTGTCCCAGTTACCTGGTCACAGGAGCTGTAAGTTGGTTTTCTTTACTTTCATTAAATACCATGAATTACCAATACCATTTTGCCTCTGTGTTTCTGTCCTGCAACCATCCTTGTGACAGTCTATCTGTGTGTTTTGGGTTCACTACTCCTGACAGGACTGAGCTAACAGGCTGCGGTCCATCACAGGATTTCGCCAATTGTTTGGTCACTGCTAGCTAGCAGGTAGACAGGCTGACCGGCTGGGTAGCTGACTGACTGGTTGGTTGGTAGGCTGTTCCGCTGGAAGCCTGGCTGGTTGAATTAGACCGGACTCTCGTTCGGAGAACCTCTGTACCCCGAGGGCCTACATCACTGCTGTTGCCTGGCAACCGTGAGCTGTAATTAGCACTCAGAAGTAGCGCCCTGAGTCAGATCAATCTGCTTGCCTGCCTCCTCACCGCCAGGTTGACACGTGTCACGACGCCTCACTCTTCTGCCAGGGTGGTTCTAGGCAATAAATCGAAGCCCCGCCCCCTGCGCACCCCCTTCACAGACCTGCGTTGAATTGCTACTCTTCCGTTCCATGATAGGCCATCTCTCCTGCCTTTTCACTATCCATAACCAAGGCGATAGCACAGCTGGTTGTCTTCGAGTGTTTTAGACACTGTCGAAACTATGTAAATACAGGAAGTTGGAAGGACACTGTTGGGACATAGGAGGTGAAAGGGTCATTTTTATAAGGAGACCGGTAGTTGCATTTGTTATTGCTCGTTGCCTGGAATAACACATTTTTCCCATCAGTTGGGCCCTTGTTCCTGGCAATAGGCTCAGTCTCCCGTCCCCCCACACACTGTTGAAAGCATTATAGCCAGAGACGTTGAGAAAATGACTTGGAAATCGTGTCGAGCTGGTTTTGTATAGTAAGACTTCTGAATCCTTGACAACACGGGGAAAGAACAGAGATTAGCTTTGCGACAAAATAATCACTCTAACACTCTGGATTCACAAAATCACGTTAACTCTGCACATCTGTTCAGCTTAAAACACACCGCTCTCAATCGTCAGCCAAAAAGCTGCAGTGATGGACTGTATCACAGACCACGGAAGGCCAGTGCTAGCCAGCGGCTGCCACCAAAGTACCTCTCCACCATGAAAGCTTTGGTGTTCTGAAAGGAGGACTGGCAATGTTTCCCACAGCGATTTTCTAGGCTAAATCAATGAACAATTATTTGTTCATTATCACTGTACCTCTGTTATTGCGCAATTTGAGTGTAACTCTTTAAACTTTGAACAACTCTAAGTGCCTCTAAGACCGGTGAGTAATGGAACATTTCATATTGTCTGATGAGTCCTCTTTTCATCCTATTTCCTACATCTGAACATGGAGATAGCCAATGAATGCCTTCAGCCCACAATTTCTGCTGCTAGCTGTTAAACTTGGTGGCCGAACTTGTATGGAAGCCATCCTGTGGGAGTTAGTGGGTCTGATGATTTCTCTGCATGGTTGTATAATGGCCAAGGAATATGAGGTCATTTTACTGGACCAGATGAACCCTCTGGCGTGAACACTGTTCCTCATGATGTTCCAATATTCTCCCATACACACTGCTAAACAAATTGTGAACACCAAACACCTTCTATGGCCTGACATCTGAACACTGGTGAACCATTGTGGGAAGGTCTGTGGGCAGAGTGTGAAGTAGATTACCACCTTTATCAATCAAAGACCTGGAAGCATTTAGACTTGATGAACGGTGTAACATCCTACTATCCAGTTCAGGACTGGTATGACATCATTCCAAGAAGCACTGAAGCTAAGGATAGTCCTACTCATTTTTAGGTCATTGATATTAATATTCATTCATCTTAATATTTCTGTTATTTCTTCCACCCCTTGTATTTTCCACAATAAATCCCTAATATGCTTCTAACTGTTTAAATATAAATCATTAAATTCTGTTTCAACACTATCTGTTAAGACACGCTCCACGTGTGAATGGAGGAGCAACCAAAACTACGAGATCAATTGTTGTTTTATTCATGACATATGCCCCACCTCCAACTGCAATGTGCTATTAACACTTGAAAGCTTGGCAATGGAAGGCCGTAAAAGACACTGTTGTGTTGACAGGAAAGGCGTGCGTGTGTGCGTGTGTGTGTGTGTGCGTGTGTGCATGCGAATGACCCACGGGGGCCTGTGTCTAGAGGCAAACAGGGGCCTAAATAATGACAAATGGCACATGCGATAGCATGGTGAGATTGCATTTAGTGATGGAAGAAGAGAATAACAGCTGACTCTCCAGGGACAGGCCTTGTTAAATATATCACGCTGCTCTACGCAGAGTTCCTGCTCCCCACTCCCTTGGAGTGACCGCGAGGAGGAACACATGTTGGCCTGCTTCGCTGGTCCGAGTTCACGGTTCATTTTGAGATTGTCTTGCTTTTGCAATGTCAACATTGTTTTTTTTCTTGCCAATTTATTTTAATTTAGGAGACCGACAGAACCCGTTTAGATAGTAAGAAGAGAGGAAAAGAACACTGAGATAGGGAGAAGAGAGGAAAAGAACACTGAGATAGGGAAAAGAGAGGAAAAGAACACTGAGATAGGGAGAAGAGAGGAAAAGAACACTGAGATAGGGAGAAGAGAGGAAAAGAACACTGAGATAGGGAGAAGAGAGGAAAAGAACACTGAGATAGGGAGAAGAGAGGAAAAGAA
>JACXGJ010001960.1:0-73478 GCA_016801105.1 Esox niger
TTTTTAATCCAAATAATGGTGGCCTGGCGGCCCGCACACCGCAAGTGGCCCCCACCATCTCTTTTTGGGCTCTCGGAATAATTTAGAAAACAGTACAAAAAAAAACACACACACATATACACAGATACGTGTGTGTATGTGTGTGTGTGTGTGTGTGTGTGTGTGTGTGTGTGTGTGTGTGTGTGTGTGTGTGTGTGTGCTACATCAAGGTTCAGCACTGCAGTGGGGAAGGATAACTGCATTTTGCTTCTTTTCTTTGAACTAAAGACTGAACCTGACTTTTCAGATGGCCACCTCCAACTGGCTTTGACAGTGCATGTTGACAGCATGCCCATCTTTTAAGTCCTGTCCTGTACACGTTTCTATTAGATGTCCCATAAATAGACACACCCAGCCGAAGCAGTTTAAACAGATGTAGCCAAAACATCAATTATTGAGTAAGGCCTAATCTAACCCAGTCCAGGGACCTGGGAGTTTTTATCTAAACGGGGAGGAAGAAATCATGACTTCTGTCCCAGTCCTGGCGATGTTGCTGATCTTGTTTCTGCTCTGTTGGTCATCCATGTACTTTGAAAGAATCCCCACTATTTAAAAAACATTTCATGTGTGGTCAGAGCAGTGAAAACTTGTTTCCCCTTCCTGTGAAATCAAAATAACACTGAAATTGTAAATGCCATAGTTTATGCACAGCTTCTGCCTCTTACTCTACTTAACTTTACAGGCATGACATGGGAATATAGAATATTTGCTGACAGAGTATTCCATTAGTGTCACAGTGTTGTAGGCAGGACAAAGTCACAGGGTTAATGGGAACCATCCTTTTAATGTTCTTCTTCATGACTCAAACAGAAAACAACCAAATCCAAGGCACACCATAAACTACAGCATATAGCAAACACAACTGGTGCAAACAGTGACCGACAAACAGAAGAAAACAACAGAGCAACTTAAATAGGGTCCCCAATAGGAGGCAATGCAGGACAGTTGCCTCTAGGTACAACCAAAACTGCAGCGCAGAGATGCCTAGAGGTATCTCTGCAGTCAAGTCCTGACTGTGGCCCCCAAGCGCATAGAGATGCCTATAGGCCCCAACCAGGACCTGACAATTAGACTCTTGACAGCTCCTCCTTTCGCTTTAACTGAAGGCTAGGCTAAGCTAGACTAACCACATCCTGATACTGGTATTGTATTGCAATGGGGGCAGTAACATAAATCATATTTGCTTATGATCACAGACAAATAAACAGGGCATACAGCACATAATTTTAATTCAGTAATAATCGGCAATTAGGTACAAAACAGTTCAATGATTCTTTCATGAACCTGTCACAATAATAAGGCACAAAACTGGTATCTTAATTACAAAGGACATCAGATGTTTCTGTAGAGAGAAAAGGTCTAAGATCCCCCCATTTTAGACAAATGCCCAGTGTCAAGATCTTTAAAAGTTGAAGGTATTAAAAGTGTTGCTAATGCACAACTACAAAAAATCCTCGTTAAGCTACATCTTCTGAGCAACTGTATCAATGCAAACTAGACAAAACGTGTTCATATAATATGTCTAATATTGTTTTTTCATCTTTATCAATATCTAAATTGCTTTGGACCTGACTATAGTGTGGTATATATGTTCTTGTTCATGGTATTTAAATCAATATATGCATTACAAACATCAATCTATGTTCTAAAGAAATCAAATCAAGCAGCCCAGGTTAGGTGACAATTTTCTGTGGTCTCCAGGGATCAGGAGGGATTTCATTAACTGTTAGTGCTTATACTAACCGAGCCACAAAACAACTTTCAGAGAGGAAATGTTTAATGTATAGCTACCTACAAACACAGGTAGCCCATGTACTCTCCTGAACATTTCCCCCACCGCAAAGTTGGGCAATATAAATAGAACTGTTCAGCCAACTCTCCTAACAAATAGTAAGTGACAACAGCATCACATGTTTTTTTGCGTCACACCCTTTCACATTCTGAAATTGTCACCAACTTCATTGTGTCATGGAACAAAATGTACAATGTTGATTTATGCTAGATCATAATAAAAGGTGGTAGAAGCAACCATAAAGTGGTGGGGGTATTTTCCTTCCAGGAGTTTCAGGGCTAATCTATTCAACTCTGGAACTTAGTTAAAAGGTAACTCATAGTAATAAATCAGGGACAACATTAATTTCCCACTCAGTTAATAGTGCAAAACAAATGTGAGGGGTGTGTTAGTCATTCCGTTGTTTTACTGCCTGCACATCCTTGTGAATTGTTGCATTATTCAATTGTGTGATAAGACAAAATATTTGGATTAGACTTGTACTTTGTAATATCATTGTTAAAATACTTGATAGTGGCTACTGTTAAATGTACACTAACACATTTGTTTAAAAGACACAAAAAAATCCAGCACATGGTATATGGAACAGAACAATTACAATATCCAAATTATACAGAACTGGTAATTACAACGTACACTCGAACCAGGGCATTATGAAGAATTCACTTCTACGACATACATGAGGTTTCACAATGTAACACAAAGCCTCATCCTAACTTCTAAGCATTGCAACGGCCTGTACCTATGTACATTTTCATATACCCCACCCAAGAAGTTCTACGCCGAACAAAACAGAACCAGTCATCAAGTACAACTTGTGTAACCAGTAATGACAATAGATAAAGACTCAAAACACATTCACTGTGAAATGACACTTGAACAGCCTATTCAAAGCTTTGGGTGTAAGGTGATTAAAATATTTAAATATCCAAATGTCCTTATGTTACACTTAGACCCACACCGTCTTACACAACACTGTTGCCACCAAAGTAATGAGATTAGTGCATTGGCTGAATGTGTGTAGGTTGCTTATCAGACATCCACGATACAAACATGCCTTACCTTCTAAATGGTTTTCGCATTGTTTTGTCCGATTTCGAGCCAAATGGGTCACCCGGCTCGGGAATCCCTTCCCCTCTTTTGTGACAGTAGTTCAATTCTGTACTTGTGTCCAGCAATGTGTTGGTGGTAGAGCTGTCATGATGGTCCACAGTGAGCGAGTTATTTCTCTTTCGCATCACTGAAATGGAAATGTACAACGTGAACGAAAAGCGACAAGATGTATAACACCGTCTACCACAACTGTACTTTCATCTACACTAGACAGCCGCTGTGATTCTCGGTAGGAAGCCGGGTAAAGATGCAGTCTGGGTGGCGTTGTTTTCTCTCCCAACCCAGCTGACATTCAGCACTTCTGCTAGCTACATTGCAGAAGTACACTATGCAGTGATCACCTGATCAAATTAACCTTTCCCCTAAGTTCTCATTTAAGCCAATCAGAGGAGACCAATGGAGGAGACTCGAACGCCATCGAAGTAAGGGCAGTTCAGCTACAGAGTACAGTAATTAGACAAACTGTCGAATTCAACTTTTCTATAGCACAACATTTTCAAGTCACAGTACATAGCTAATAACTTTACCTACAGAACTGAGCAGACAGCGAAATAAATCCACACAATTATTCAAAAACGTCACTAGTTAACATTAATTATAACGTCGCTAGTTATACTACCTAGTTAACCTAACTAGACACATTTGGTTGAAACATTGGAACTCGTGATAGGTAACTAGCTGGTAAGCTAGGAAACGTTTACTGCCGCTAATGACACTGATAATGTGCAAGATACACAAGTGTTTATTGAATACGAATGAAAAGATGAGTCTTCTACAGAACACACAAAAAACTACAATACCTTTACATTGTTATTTCCCTGACAACATGCAGGTTTGCTGTCCGCCAAGCGGTGACAGCAGTTGCAGATAGGGTGGGTTTGGTTTGTCTTTTGTGGGTACTCATCGTTTCCTGTCATGTGATCATAACAAAACGTTTTAGCGCGAAAACTCAGTTGCCGTCTTCTAGAAGTTCACAAATTACTAGTTGGGTGCAATTATTGCAAAATATATAATTTGATGTTACTTTTAACATACATTTCAAGTTAACCATCTATAGAACGAACATTCGTCGAGAGATGTTTTGTGAGAAGGCAATCGAACTCATCAGAGAACTTCATCGTATGAGCGATGGTCAACTGCCTGCATTTAATGTAAGTGGCACATACTTAATGTGGAATGCTTTTTTATATCTTACCATACTGCCGATAGAATAGGTCTAGTTTAGTTAACGATTCAGGAGAAATCTAATAGTTTCCTTTCCAAAACGAACGTGTACGGTAGGATGGCAGTAGCCATTACTCAAGGCGGGACACCTTGGACTGTATGCCTTAAAAACTGAGATTCGTCCGGCATGTGGCAAAACATGTTGTGACGAACACCATTCCTCATATTGCATGGTGGCAGCAACATGCTTGGAAATTGAAGAGGGCAATGTACAGAATAAACATTTAGGAAAACCTGCTACCCTCTGGAACTGAAGTTCACCTTTAAAAATAACCCAGAGCACACAGTCAACGTTAAAGTAGCTGTGGAATTATAGATATGTATTTAAGTGGCTTAGTCGGAGCCCCAACTTAGATCCAATCTAAAATCTGAGACATGACAAACAAAAATGTTCAATTAGCAATCTCCAAGGAACTGAAATGAATAGTTGTGTACTATTTTTCCTCACTCAAAAAACAGCTATGGGCTATTATCACGTTAGCTGTCATTTGTACACTGGAATCTGTTTTACTACAAATGTTGTCAAACTCAACCTAACATGACTTACAGTAAAAATCTCTTGACTTTTTACTGCCCACTAACAGACGTCTTGTTTACATGTGCTCTCTGGCCCTCGCAGGAAGATGGCATTCGTCAGGTGCTGGAGGAGATGAAAGCTTTATATGAGCAAAATCAAAGTGACGTGTGAGTAAAGATATTCAACAATGTTCTGTCCCTGAGAGTTATAAAATAATTGCCAAATGGGAATGAGCAGATAATGAGTTTAATTCCATCCACCTTAAAGCAATGAAGCCAAGTCCGAGGGCAAAAGTGAGCTAATTCCAACCATCAAGTTCCGCCACTGCTGCTTGCTGAGAAACCAACGTTGTATTGCTGCCTACCTGTGAGTGCCTGATGGGAAGGAGAGTTCTTTGTGTTGAGCTGTTCATTGCTATAAACGTTGTATTGCTGCCTACCAGTGAGTGCCTGATGGGAAGGAGAGTTCTTTGTGTTGAGCTGTTCATTGCTATAAACGTTGTATTGCTGCCTACCTGTGAGTGCCTGATGGGAAGGAGAGTTCTTTGTGTTGAGCTGTTCATTGCTATAAACGTTGTATTGCTGCCTACCTGTGAGTGCCTGATGGGAAGGAGAGTTCTTTGTGTTGAGCTGTTCATTGCTATAAACGTTGTATTGCTGCCTACATGTGAGTGCCGGATGGGAAAGAGAGTTCTTTGTGTTGAGCTGTTCATTGCTATAAACGTTGTAGTTGAACACTGATCATATCACAGGACGACAGCAGGTCATTTTTCCTCCCTCCTCTGAAGTTATGACAGGCTTCTCCGAATTCGTGCTTTGAGATGGGAGTATGGCAGCGTGTTGCCTACAAATATCCGATTCCACATGTGTGCAGAAGAGGTATGCCTGTTTTCTGTTTCAAAGGCAAGAAATACATTGGATGCGAGGGTGATGTAAGTGTCAGATGGCTTTTTTGTTCTTCAATAGTTGGAATGGTTTAACCAGTACAAGAAGTCCCTGGCCACTTATATGAGGTCACTTGGAGGAGAGGAAGGACTCGACATAACACAGGACATGAAGCCTCCGAAGAGTTTGTACATTGAGGTGAGCTGCACAAGGGAATGACACTCAAGTTAATGGTGGTAGGGGCCACTTGTCATTTGGCCATTCTGTTAGTCATCAACTGAGAGATGATTAAAAACTGTAGCTCACAAACCAGTAGCTCATGATGCATTTGACAAATAAACCTTGAAACTCCCTTGTGAATAGGCTATTATCTCATGTTTTCTACGTTTCCTCAAATTTATTTAACAACCCTTGAAGATGTGGAAAAAAAGGTATAATATAAAAAACATGTGTACAATGTCATTTTCCAGCATATGGAATGTATTGTATCAGTGTATAACCAGAATTACATATTTTTCAAACTGTAAAGTAATTCCCAAAATTATTGTCACTTTTTTTATTTCCTATGTCCCCTTGCAAGGATAATGGCACTGAGCCTTTTTCTAAAATGGTGTCATTGTATTGCTAGAAAGATCCACAGGTGGCCAAAGGTCATCCTCCACGTAGAGGCAACCAGATTTTGGATAAAAAGACCTAGTACTTAAGAGACCTTAACAAGGGCCTCAGTAGAAACATAACAGACACGTAATAACAAAAATACACCACCATATTTGACAGTAGGTGAGGTTTTTTTTGCATTTCATTTAACTTGTTTTAAACTTCATAATTATTGACCAAGTCGTGGTAATAGTAATGTTTAGGTTTGTAGCAATTGTTTTCCAACAGCCTGATTTTTGAAGGGCAACAACCATTTCGATTTGTAAGTTCATAAGATGAAGATTCCATTTGACATACAAGGTGCTGTTGTTTTCATTTCAGTATTTTCAGGTATTAAAAAATGTAATAAATGTCATTTCATTGATTGATTTAGTTCAAACTTTATTTCTCTCCATAGGTGCGCTGTTTAAAAGACTATGGGGAGTTTGAAATAGATGATGGGACCATTATTCTTCTGAAGAAAAACAGTCAGGTAGGTCTAAACATCCATAAGCCTGGCTGTCAACAGTTGGGATCCAGAAGTATTTGTATTGACATTGTAGTGGGTGGTTGCCTAGAATGGTAAATTTTATTGGAATTAATATTCATGTTTTTGAACGACTACCTCCGCAGCACTTTCTGCCACGATGGAAGTGTGAACAGTTGATTCGCCAAGGGATCTTGGAACACATCGTGTCTTGAATGGGATCCCAAAACAACATGATTGTATTTGTATCGGCTGAGAAGATTGTCCATTGGAGTGAAAAGGCATCAGGTCATGGCGTTGTGAAGAAGCTTTTTAAAATAACACAAACATACAGTACTTAGCTGGAGGACATTTATTATGTCAGTTATGTTTAGCATTGATTGTGTTGTGCATGTCAAATCCACAGCTCTCATGTGTTTTTACAACCGTGGCCTACAGTTGACAAAAAAAGCATCATTTTTGTACTCATAATTTAGGATTTAAAAGGTTGACTGTACAGCAGTGCATCAGAATTTAAAATTGTGCAGATTTATAAAAGGACGTGTATAAAAAAAACTTTACATTGGTAAATACTGTGCTTTTGGTTGATAATTTAACATAATCACAAAGACTTTACTGAGTAGCTAAACCCTTTCTTTGATTCATTTTGTGACAGAGGTTTCTGCTTACAGTACCGTTCATCTAATACAGACCAACACTTAAAGTACCCTAATGGAGTGTTTGGCTTTCAAACTGGAATGTTATTGCTGTCATACCCTTGGTCCCATTCTACATCTAGACCTTTCACACCAACTCACAGATCTACCAACACAGCATATTTCTGGTCGATAATCCGATATCTTCAGACTGCCTGTCTCTGCAGAGACACGATACTTTGTACAAACTGATTGACCTTCACAAAAATGGGTCTCAGCATAATCAAAAATAAAAAAATATATTTGTATACACAAAAACAAAAGTACATGCATAATACCCTGGTGGCTGAAAACACTTAATACATGCCGTTTCACTTTCTCATACAACCTATGCTGTGCGAAGTCAAAACTCCATCCTGAGAGAGGCGTCACACACTGACCTCATGGATCTCACAGAAACCCATGTGTGGACCTTCTGCCAAAACAAACATCCATGTGTCACTAGGATGGTGATCTATTACGAAGGTTAAGGGACGGAAACTAAGAGGTCTTTCACAGTCGTCAGCGTCTCTCAGGGAGCGGCGGGGAACGGCTACGCGGAGAGGGAGGCTGGGGCGATCTTACGAAGGAGCTTGTTCAGGGCAGTGACCTTCTCCTCCAAGAGGAAGTTCTTCTTCTCAGCGCTCTTCTGCCGCTGCTCTGTGACCTGCAGAGCCTTCATCAGCTGGGAGTTCTCCACGTACAGGTCCTTCAGCATGATGTCCGACTTTGCGTTCTTCGCCAGCTGTGGGTTGGACGGGGACACTGTCAGATGTTTTTTCAGGGCGCTTTCTGCTACCTCTCGTCTCGTACGGATGGCAAACTAACCTGCTCCTTCAGCTGGTGGACTTTCTCCTGCAGCATCATGCGTACAGTCTTCAGCTTCGTCTCCACTTCCTCCATCCTCTCCTGCATGGTTCCCATCACTTTCTCATATTGCTCCTGGGCACCGACAGAAAAGACAACATTGTACAGAATGTGCTCAATGAATGACGTGTTCTGTTTTATGCCCTGGCCGATCCTTCAAGTGTTCAAGGGTGATAACCCTTCAAGGGCATATTGAACTGTATTCATGACAGGCTTGGATATGGTGGGATTGGAGGAACCTTGTATCGCTACATTACCTGCTTAAGGCCCATCTGGGCACCGGCTTGTTGGGCCTGGGTGCGGAGGTTCTGCTCAAGCTGCTGTCCCCTGCGCTTCTCATCTGCCAGCTGAGCTTGGAGGTGTGCCAGCTGTTCCCTGGAACCCAGACCAGCCTGGTCTTTTAACTGCTGCAGCTCTCGAACATGCTTGGCCTGGGCCAGCGTCAAGGCTGTCTCTGCCCTGAGGGCCTGCATGGTGCCATAACCAAAGCGTTACTCTGTAGTAAGACCACAGTTCCACAAATAACCTTGCTTCCCAAACATATCGCTCAAACAGATCCCCTCAAACATAATGATCCAGACACAACAGGCCATAAATATGTAGTATGTAAAAGGTACACAAATGAAATTTGCCTTAATTTTAGCAAGCCAGAGAGGCTGGATAAGTACAAACTTAGATCATGGCAATAGTTGCACAATTTCTGTTTAACAACCAGCTTTTATATTAGTGATGTGGCATCTGAAAACAATAACCTTAGACAGGGATTTGTCTCACCTGGTCTTGTGCCTCTGCCCTGGCATTCTCCAGCTGTGTCTGTTGGTTGTTTAGAGACAGACACACCTCAGTCAGCCTCTTGATCTCCTCCTCCTGGCCCTTGAGCTGTGAGACCTGAAGACAGTAACCATAATGGAACATTACATGACCCCATCTTGGCATGTGCAGATATTTTACTGTTGATTGTTCTGAACAGAGCTCATATACAAGGCTCAGTCCAATGGGTTCATTCATTTGGGGGCTTATGAAAGGAGACAGATTAGGTTACAAACCCCATTTAGGTTGGTTGAGGAAATAGTCCTAAACAAATGTAATGAGCACTTACTACTCATGGCAGATGTGTTCTGCTAGTCAATATTGGGAGTTGAGAATTTATTTTAGTAGTTTTACTAGTAATACAGAGAGATGGGGTCCTCATTGTAGCAGTAGATATTTGATAGGTCAATTTTACCACTGAACTGAATGAAGCTAACTACTGATTCTCTGGATAGATCACTGGGTTAGTACATGTTTTACTATTATCTATGCACAAAGATACAATGATGATTGAACACAAATGTATCATTTCAAATTTAGTGCTGGAATATAGAAAATCAATGTCAATGTCCAAATGCTTTCGGACTTCACTGTTAATAATATTGGCACCCATTCACTTCAGAACATCTAGCAGCTGAGTTTCAATGGCTACGGCTTTGAGAGGTGACGTTGACCTACCCTGTGGAGTAGCTCCTGGTTTTGGAGGCGCAGCATCTGGCACTCCTCTTGAAGGGACACTGTGGCCTCTTCCTCATGATGTTTCTGGGCCAGACGGATCTGCTCTTTCTCCCTATTCAGCTGGCTCATGCTGGCCTCCAGCTCCTTTACCTGAGGAGCCGGACAACGTCAGCTGAATCACTATGCATTATTAAAGATGACATTCAGTAGGTAGCGAAGAGAGCTGACATTTATGTTGTTATAGTTATTGGTACATCACCCACCTTGCCCTGGGCATCTAGCAGCATTCTTTGGTTCTTGGCTAGTTCCTGGGCCTGGTCATTCTTCTCCCGACCCATGGCTTGTAGCTGGGAGCGAAGCAGCTCTGTCTGGCAGTCCACAGAATGGACAGCCTCTTGGAGCTTCTCAACCTGTGAATGAGAACATCATCATTCATGTATATTCAGTTATATTGTCATTAGTACCAAAAAGATGCAATGTTCTCTTACCATCTGGTTCCTGTCCTCTGCCTCCTTCAGCAACTTCTCTTTATCCTGCTCCAGCCACTGGTACTTCAGAGTCAGGCTGGTCAGTGAAGACTCCACTTCGGACAAACGCTGGAGCTAAGAGTGAACAAGACATTCAAAAACAATTTATTAAAGAGGCTGACCAAAAAAAACACTTTTCAATATCCAATGGACTCAACATAGTAATTTAACTTTAGTACCAAACTTTAATGCCATAAGTCTACCAGACACTCCTTTTTTTGTTACTTATTAGGACAAGGCATCTACACTTCTGCATATTGATAGCTAAAGGTAATCTAATATACCAAATTACACAAAGATCATACTTTGTAACCATTTAATTAATCAAATAAGCAAAAAATGCATTGTCATGTGGAAAAACTCCTTGCTTCAATGGCTGGTGAGGCCCTGCCTGGCTGAAATAACAATCTTTACAGTACTGCTTCAAATGTGTCATGTCCTTTAAGCATGTGTTACAGCACATGCTTTAAGGTTGGTTTGAGATTATTCTGTTCAAATGCTGTTTTTGTTTCACCAAATGTGGCATCTGACGTTGTGGCCCAACAGCTTGACCATCGACTAATTTGTCCAGTGCACATTGACCAGTAGTTTTGGACTTTACCCAGGTGTTGTTTTTTTTCCAAGTGTCTGTCGTGTATTGATGATATGTTTTGAGAGCTTCCTTCCCGACCTGCCATGTAGGCCATGTATTTATAGTTTCTTTCGGACAGTTGACTCGCACTTCGTCATTGATTGTGACAAGAGTCCTGTAGAAACCTTGATGTTACCCTGCGGTTCTTAGATATGTCGAACTTTCAATTAGAATTTGGTGGGGCATCACATGTGATTTGTCAAATTGGGTTAAAGCCATAAATCTGGTTGGAACTTAGCTCAAATATCCATATGTTCAAGTATGTTAAGAGAAGACACCTTTTTTACATGATTATGCATGCACACAAACCTTTTCCTTGGTGGTGTCGAGCTCCCTCTCTAGCAGCTCCTTGTCATGCTGCCAGGTTTTCTGCAGCTGGAGCACCTCCCGCTCCCGCTGGGTAGAGGTCTCCTGGAGCCTCCTTGCTGTGGCCGCCCCCTCCTCCTGCTCCCGGGACACCTGCGCCAGACGTTCAGTCAGCATCTGGACAGCCCCCTGGTCGGCATGGAGACGGGAGCTGAGCTCAGCGTTTTCGCCACTCAGCTGCAGGTTGCGGGCACTCAGGTCCAACACCTCTTCCCGGTGCTTGGCATTCTGAGAGGGAAGGAGATGGATGAACTGTTTATCCGTCTACAAATGTTCATCATTACGCAGTGGCATCAGGTAACACAGAATAAAATGTAGGTTATAAACGTATTTGATTAAATAGGCCAGTTGAACTATGCAGTCTGATCACAGTTTAATGAAGAGGATTAATAGAAACACCTCCTTGTGGAGAATCTCCTGCTCCTCCCGGTCCTTCTCATGTTCCTGCTCTACTTCATCCAGTTTCTTTCTGATAGAATCAAAAGCATTGAAGGAATGATTAGTTTAGACAGAATACATCTTAAATAACAACCCCTTCTTTAACCGACATCTGTTAACCATAACTCGATTGAGCATTTTATTCATATTAACAGATGAATGAACGTACTTTTTCTTGAGGATGTCCTCCTCCAGTCTCTGGACTTCCTGCTGTAACATTATCAGTCTGTCCTTCAGAGCACTGTTCTCACAGTTCACCTTGTCTAGCTGAGACCTATAGTTAAAATAGATTCTTAGTTTCTCCTCAAAAGGCAAAGAGAATATTGATCCGGGTTATAACTTCATGGAAGTGTTCCCAATTCAAAGCCAACATTTGAGAGGATTTTTTAAGTGAAATCAATGCGCTTATGCAGTTAAGTAACAATAGACACCGGTTTAGACAGACAGACACACATTCAATGATGCAAATGCAGTTATTCACACAGATGAGACAAACTATATCATGCACTTAGATGAGAAGAATTCCATTAGAGTGACATAGCAGATCGTTATTGCATTCAAATATCGACTTTGACGTCGGCTAATCTGTAGAGAAAATTGAAAACTCGAAAAGGTGATGATCACTTTCAGATGAGAGCAGATGGGTTGCTATTAGTCAGTAAAATCTCAGCCTCGATGTTTGGTTCGGAAACATCACAATCAAGGCAGGTGAAGGTTAGTCATTTGAAGGTCGGTTTGATTTCCGCCGACAGGCCTGCGCTTAACAAACCTGTGTGGACTGGCAGGGTCCATCATCACCTCCAGCGCCATGACCAGCTTCTCCATCTCCACCAGCTGCTCCTTCATCCTGCATTTCTCCCGGTCAAAGGCCTCCTCTAACCTGCAGACTTCAGCCTGAGAGGCCAGGAGGGCCTGCTGCAACTGGATGGCACTGCAGCTGCTGTCAGCATTTTCTCTAAGGGAACACAGCTCAGTCTCCATCTTCAGCTGGGCATTCAGTTCCTCTTCGCTATAATTCTTGTTAGACAGGGCTTCTGCCATCACTAACAGATCTGCATTATTCTTCACATTTGATTCAAGATGGTCTGTCTCAGTGGATTTGGGCTCCAGGTTGGTCCTGAGATCAGAAACCAGTTTGGGCTTTTTGCCCAGTTGGGTTTTCAGCTCGTGGATGTAGCCTTGGAGTTTAGAGGACTCCGTTTCCATCTCAACAATCTGGTTGGACAGTTGGTCAGCCAGGCGTATGTAGTAGGTGTTCTCCTGACGTAGGCGGTCAGTCTCTTCCTTTTCCAGGTCCAGTGTGGATTGGATCTCAGTGACTTTGCTTTGTTCCTGCCTCAGGGCTTCCTGAAGACTCTCCTCTGCCTTCTTCCATTGGACCTCAGCAACACACTGAAGCTCTGCCTTTAGACGGTCAATGGTTTGCATGTGTTTTCTCAGCTCCATCATCAGCTTGGCTCGATCCGCCTTCAGGGAGAGCAGGTCGGCAGTCTGCCTCGAACGTTGTTCAACCTCGTTTCTCAGTGCCTCCTCTGACCTCTCCAACTCCTCCTTCAGGGTGTCCATGTCTTCCTCTTTGGCTCTTAGCTGAGCTTGATGCTGTACAAAGGCGCTGGAAAGACGGCTGATGTTCTCTGCCACCATCTCCTTGTCCTGAACAAGAGTCGCTGACTCAGACTGCAGACTGTGCAGCTCCCCTCTTAGCTCAGACACCTCACCGAGGAGCTCTTGCTCTCTATCCCTCAACAACCCCAGCTCCTCCTCTAGAGTATGCTGTTCTGAGGACAAACGCTTGGTCAAAACCTCAAGGGACTGCCGAGACATGTTGCTTTCCTCCAGCTGGGTACAAACCACAGCCAACTGAGACTCCAGTTGGTTGTACTGATGATGACTCTCTTTCAGTTCAGCCTTTAACTGACTATGTTGTGTGTGATACTGCTCTACTTTTACCTCTAACTGGCTTTGCCGTTTAAGTGATTTCTCCCCACCGGATGCCAGTTCAGCCTGCTCCTGAAGACTGGCTATGTGCTTCTTTAACTGTTGCACTTCCACCTGGTGCTTTTCCTCCAGCCTCTTCCATTCCACCGCAGCCTGGCTGCAGAACCTGGCTTGCTCCTCACCCGCCCTCTCTGTACTGAGGAGCCTCTCCCTGTGGCTCTGCTGCTCCAATTCCAGCAGCCGCAGTCGCTCACTGTGTAGTTGGTTCGTGATACTGCGCTGGGCCTTGTCCTGTTGGGCCTTCATCTGAGACAGTTTCTGCTCTGCCTCTTCCCTGATTACATAGTACACACGCTGTTCACATATACATACATAAACACACAATTCCATCCTCACACAAACCTCCCAACCTCATATTTATTGGGTCTTGCTGGACCAGCGGAGTTAAAGGGATGAAGCTGCAGGGATTCATGCAGAAATTATAGTCGCCACAAAAAATGACAACATTTTTTGAATGAGCAAATAGAAGCCAACCCACACACCAGACACCAGTGTGAACGTGAAATCAATCAAGTTGAATTTCAAAAGACAGTTGGGAAGAGCAAGGTAGTCAGTCCACACCCACCTTACATGCAGCACTTCCTGATCCATCTTGAGCTTCAATTCAGCCTCCAGCTGGTCTTTTTCTGAGGTCAGCTTCTTGACCAGGTTACTGATCTCCCGGGCGTAGTTCTGCTCCAGCTGGGCCTGTTCGCGTTGGGCCCGTCTCCCCTGGTCAGTGCCCCAGCCTGGCCCTCCCTGGCTGTTCAGGAGCTGGGTCTGCAGCTTCTCCACTGTCTCCTGAAGCCTCTTCATCTGCTCTTCAGCCTGTGCCTTCTGCTCCTCCAACTCACTGATCTCCACCTTGTAGCCCTGGGAGATGTCTTTTCTCTCCACTTCAACACTTCGCTGCATCAACTCCAGGCTGCGCTCGTAGAAGTTCACCTGTCGGGTGGAAGGGTCAGGGATATTCCAGAATTAGCTACACTAACCACCATGTCCTACAGTTCTAGTTTCACTCTTAATCTCCACATTTCATTTGCCTTAAATGATGTAGGATATTATCCAAAATTCGACAAAAGTGTGTTGCTGTGCGTTTCAGCGGGCCTACACTTTACCTTGGTCTCTAACTCAATCTTCAGGTCCTGCACCTCCTGGCAATGCCTCTCCTTCAGCTGTTCCATGGCCATCTCTGTCTCAATGCTCACAACTGGGACAGACAGGTTCTCTAGAGAACCAAGGCCTGAGAGAACAGGTGCACCAGGGTGCGTGAGTCATACCTGACAGCGCTTTGACAACAGGAAAAAAAAGAATAGATTCATCGCGTTCTTACCATTCTTATTGGCCACTTGGAGCTTTTTCCTAACTATGGGGGATATGCTTCTTTTCATCTCTGGGTCATCTGAAGCACAATGGATAAGATTACTGTAGACAATGGTTCAGTGACTAACGTGAAAGGGAGACTGTGAAGCGATGGGAGGTTGTGTGTGTGTGTGTGTGTGTGTGTGTGTGTGTGTGTGTGTGTGTGTGTGTGTGTGCGTGTGCGTGTGTGTAAAAGAGGTATGTGGAAAAGTCTTCTGGTCGGAAAACACACATAACAAACTCTAAAAACAATGCATTAAGGTAATTATGAGTAGAGGATTCATCGATATGAACTCAGAAGGAAGATTTACCAGAGTCGGACTCGGTGGTCAGTGATCGTCGGCTTGACCACGCTTGCGTGGACGTGTCTTGGGCTCGTCTCGATCTCCTCCCCGTCCCCTGACTCTTTAACATTTCCACCACTGAGTTCAACTCGTCGTTCCTGTCCCGCAGCTCCTGTGACACACACGTCATTGAGCAGAGTGGTGACTTGCAATACCTGAATTAGACTTGCGTAACACCCAGGAAAGCAGAAGCCTACCGTTACGCTAGAGCAGCATCGCCAACAACATCCTCGCTAACCGGAACGCAAGCGCAAGACACACAGCGCCACTCACCTTCACTTTCTGGCCTCCCAAAATGGGAAGGCGTTTTGTAGAAATCAAGAGAGTTGTCATTCTTACACCAAAAATAGGTCTTAACTCTTTACAGTGCAAGTGAACTACCATGAATAATGGAATGTATTCCGTTCGACATTCACTTACTGTGCTACACTTTGAATATTGCAAAAGATAAACCCAGTCAACCATCTTGGGAATTCCACACAGGGCAATTTATTTAAATGCACACACTCTTACCCGGCACTGCAGTTCATACTCCTTGATGATCTCAGAGAAGCGCTCCTCCTGGTTTAGAAGTCCTGTATTGTTCAGGTCCTGGCTCCCGAACTGTCAGTCCACCAAAACAACAACAGTCATCAATCATTCATTCATTCCTCCGCTCACTCCCTGAGGGCTGAGTTACCGCAGCACGACATCCACCCATCCTCTCTCTATCCTACCTTCTCCAGTAGGAGCTGGTCCAGGTCTCTCTGCAGCTTGGAGATGGTGTTCTCGGCCTCTGACAGCTTCCCCTTCAGAACACAGACCTCGTCTTCCAAACGGCTGTTTTCCTGTTCGCCCAGAGGGAGGGTTGGCATACAGAACCACTTTAACATCCACGGCAGTGCAGTACAATCACTTCACAACAGGAGGAACTAAGGCGGTACTAACGCCAGTCTGAGTTAAGACACTAAGCAGCAACTGATTGTCTGTCGATCTAGTAGGATCCTGAAAAATGTATGTCTGCGTCTGTAGGGGGATGTTTCAAGCAGTAAGGCCAAAATCTAAATCACATGGCTCTAATCCTCTCATTTACGTAACCCTAACCCCTTGCGAGGAGACTGGGGAGAGATTTTAAAGAATCCTGGCTCAACAGTTTATACTCATACGAACGTCTTTTTGAAAGCTTCAGGATCCGTGTAATAAAATGAACAGCATGCTCAATCAACAGCCCGCATTTTTAGTGTTCTTCTCATTGGAAAGCACTCCAGATGTATTTAGAGTGCCAGTCACCTGGGTGGCATTGCAGACTTCCTCCTGCAGGCTGACGTCCTGTGCTTTTAGGACCTCCACTTCCTGTTTAAGCTTGGCCCGATCGCTCTCCAGCTGCTGCAGCAGGACTTCACCCTCCTGCTCCGACTCACTGCGCAGGGCAGTTAGCCGATCCCGATACTCCTGCTCCAGGCCCCTGCCATTCAGATAGAAGTTCAATTGAATGGCCCCTCCTCCACACATGGCCATTCACAACCAGTCTAGTGAGATAATCCCATCAGATTGATCGGTAACAAACAATGTTTTCGATGTGAAGGAGGAGGACTTACTTGATTTTGGTTTCATTCAGTGACTCCATGGTGGCGTGCCGGTCATCCACCTCCCTGACCAGCTGGAGG
The DNA here is from genome assembly GCA_016801105.1 of Esox niger. Taxonomy (NCBI): domain Eukaryota; kingdom Metazoa; phylum Chordata; class Actinopteri; order Esociformes; family Esocidae; genus Esox; species Esox niger. The sequence continues at coordinate 17,013 of JACXGJ010001960.1, forward strand.
TTCCTCCGGTCTGCCCAGTCCAGGTCAGCCTTGACCTTGTCCCTCTCTCGACACGCCTGCTCTGCCAGCACCCTGGGGGACGGACAGTCATGTCAGCACCAGACTCGCCAGACCGAATACTTACCTCAGTACATCACAGAAGACTCACTGATACAGACAAAATTCCATCTACATTACGGGCATAGAATAAAAAAAGTCTGGTCAAAACAGTTTGATAACAGCCAGATGTTACAAAATGAAAATATGAGATTTCAAAAAGCGGCACTGTAACGATGGTTACAATCGACAAAATAAAAGCATCCTCCTCTCTCACCTCTAGATGGAGACCTAGTAAAATCAAATACACAAGAACGCGATGATGTAAGCTGCAGGCTGGTTTCTGCCATGACTTACAATTGGCCAGTGGTTACTAAAGCAATGTCTGACCATCAATGTGTTGATGTAAATGAAATGGCTTAAGACATGAATACAATGCTGGGACAGCACTTAAGTCTCTCTGACCATAACCTTTACTCGACAACGCCAGGTCACATTAACATAGCTGACCGGTTATAAACAGCTATTTTGCTACATAGCGTTTAGTGCACTCTGTCAGTATGTCACAAAAGCACCACCCATCTTCAGCAACACTCATAATTGCACCTTCTGTTTCTTCTATAACAACTCAACAGCAGTCAGTTAAAAGCCTAACTAATATAAATAAAATACCAATATAATTTCAATTGTCTGCTATAAAGATTCCAATAAAAGCATGCAGTTCTAAAACTATATAGTAATTCATAACTCACTGGAGGAACTGGATCTCATTCTTGTAGGAGATGAGGGCAGCCTGGTGGATGCCATTGCCACTGACCAGCAGCTCATTGTCCAGTGCTAGGGTGAGCTCCGCCAGACTGACTCGCTCCTCCAGGGGGAAGTCCAAAGTCTGAAGGGGATGAAACAGCGTGGAGGAAACTGATTAATTAATGGCAGTGGTGCAGTGGTCATCAACCCAGGTCCTTGAGTACCACTTTGGTATTGTAGTGCAGGGTTGGAACAAAAGACTGCCCATCAGTAGCTCTCAACAATAAAACTGTTGGAGTATGGGGCTATGTTCCGTTTCTCATGTTAACCTTCTACTTTGTCAGATAATATCATTATTTCAGGAAGACAATCTCATCCAATAGGTTTTGTTTAGCTTTCCTATACAAACTAAATGTGCTATACATTGGGCTCCAGATGTGTTTACACCAATCAGTGATTCAATAAGACGCCAGAGATTCTTCAACTAACTTGTGGCAATTCAGTTTTCATTATCTCTTTGTGGGAACAGGTGTCTAGCAAAATGTCAATGCGCAGTTGCAGGTGGTGCAAGAATACGTCAAAGTGTTTCAATTCTATCATCGAAGTGTTTCGTTCAGTAATCCCTGTCATATTTTCAATTATAGCTAGTGTGCAACTGCAGATTATTTAAACAAATACTGTATATACAGTTTAATGTGTATCAATACTTTTAGTGGTTTTGGATAAGAGCCAATGCAAAATGACTCAACTGTATCCATGACTGGAGGACTTTCAAATAACAACAGTATTGTCCAAAACCAAGCATTGGCTGAGAAGTTTCTCACAATGCTTTTCTTTCACACAACGAACTTCCAAGCCTAGAGCATGTTAAATCCCTGTACCAGAATGTCACACAACAAATCACAAACGGCTGCTTATTATCTAACATTAAAATACATAACATCTTCGCAGAGCAGCTTTGTAGGCTAACGGTTACTTCAGACCAGTAACCAAACGGGCCATGGGGAAAAATATATCTAGCACCCCGACCCCCGAGCAAGACAATGAAACCCTTCCTCCTTGGTTGGTTCTGGGAATGAGAACATGTTCTCAGTCAGCGTCACTGCTAAGGCTAAAAAATATTGTCGTTGTCAGAGAGATTCCAGCTAGCCTGAATTGGCCTGACTTGGTACTGACCTGTAGGATATCCCTGCTGTTCCGGATGCCCTCCTCGGTCCAGAGGGCGATGACCCTCTCTGGACTGGTGCAGCCTGAACCATCGTCCAGCCTGGTCAGCAGCTTCTGGCCCACGGTGGCTGAGAGGAGAGAAGGGGATGTGGAGCGCACTACCCGTTCCTCCAAGGCCTGGGGGAAATCAGAGGAGGACATGAAAGCTGTAGGTCTAGACTACTGTGTGGCCCGGTTCAGTTTCTCCACAGAGTACTGCAGCTGATCAACCCCTGCGCATTGCAGATGTGCCTTGTAGCCTTAATGCTGTACCCAAACCCCACAGAGACACAAAGCAGTGCTTGAGAGGCATAGCATTGTAGCTGGAACACCTCCTTTGGTCAGGCCACTCACTCCAAGAATAGCCTGACCTCCATTGTGCATTGTGCAATTTGAGACACTCACACACAAGAGCTTTAGCATTACAATACAACCATTTCACATGCCAATAATAATCTCCTTTTTGGTGTTGTAACACTTATACTTAGGGCATAACTGTGGCAGTAGTGTTTAAGTTCTGAGCAAAACTGACATATATACACTTGTCTAAGTGCTGGTTCATGTAACTATGAAACAAAGTGCAAGCACACTCCTGATACCTGAAAGGCAGCTACACGTCTGACTCGGATAGAATGGATATTGTCTTTCATTGCCCATTTTAACAAACCGTAGCCAGATATTAGGCCTGAAGTGCAATACATGTTTCTTGCTTTGTCTTCCTCTTTGTGTGGAGATTGTCATTCTGCAAAGGACTACAACAAAGGTACACTAAGCTCCGCCCCTACAGGCAATTACTTGATTGGCAGCTGGCTGGAATTGCTTAAATGGAACATTGGTCATCTGAAAGGCAGGCAGGAAAAATCTAATGTCTAATCAACAGTTCATAATCTGAATACTTGAAACATTTAATTTCTTAAGAAATTAGCCGCACGTTTAGAAGTGACATTTTATTTGCTCAATTACTGAAATAATGTCAAATACTCCTTTCAGTTTGAACCAGAAATATGTCATATATGCTTATGTGCATTTTTCATGGATGATTACAGTGGCCTAATTAATAAGTGTTTACTGTTCAGACCCAATCACATACATTTCAATTGATATAATTTAAATATGTATGCAAGGTGCAGAACAATGTTCCAGAGGTGATACTAGATAGAAAAAGCCAGCAAAAGATGCCAATGATCTGGCTTCATGGAAATATGCGGCTCCCTGTCTGAGACCAGGCTTCAATACCTGCCTCCACACTTCACTCCTGTGTCTCCAGTTCTCCCTCTGGTCCCTAGTGTCAATAAAAGCCTTTCAAAAACCAAGTATGAAAAAGAGTAAGTCGTAGGGAGTTGCCGCTATTTTTTTAAAATAATGAACGTATGCGTGAGTTAATGTCTTTCATTCCGTTCACCTGCTGGAGTGAGCGCTGGGGGTTGGGTCGAATAGGGGTGGAGGAGGAGGTGGGGGCTGAGACCCCCCCATCTCTGAGGAGGCCCTTCTGGAATTCCCTGAGGCTGACCCTTCCGTCCAGGTCCGTGTCCAACTTCCTGAAGAGGGAGTCCAACTCCTGTGTGACCACACATATAGTCAGACACTCAAAGCATAACGTCAACAGAAACAAAGGAAACGGATTGAAATGCAGCTATGATAACACACCCGCTATATTTCTCCCCTAAAGGCCCTGTGCATTCATAGTCCTTTGATTTCGGTGATATTTCACTGTGTGCTAATGCACCAACATATGTATTTATTAGTTACTTGAGACTCCTTCGGTTCTTGAAATGCTCAGACTGATTATGTGACCGTTAGGAAACAAATTTGAATATTTATATAGCCCTTGGTGGCAGATAGGAAGGTCTAGAGGGTGTCGGCTTTAAAAGATTAAGTTACCAGTCAGTAATAATCAGATGAATGTCAGCCTAAAATTCCAAGCATTACATTTTTTATGACACAAAAATGACAATCATAATTTCAGACTGCTACTCAGTGTGCACTCTTACACCACCTAATGGATTAAAAATGAATTAACTGAACAACTACAATATATCGAGCCTCCTAAACTAGATTTAATCTGTGCCCAAAAAAATCATCTCACTCAGTGTAGAGAGAACTAGTCGAAGCACCATAATCCCTAGAACACCATGCAGCAAACCCTGAAAAGGGATCTGTAGTGAACCAACACTTGTGATTTTGGGACTAAATTCAGCCACTGTCCAGACATTTGGGCTGGCCATACCTCTGTATTCAGGTCCTGCAAGCCAAGGTGATCACAGACCAGGGCCAGCTCCTGCCTGTTCAGAAAGCCACCTCCTCCTACGCTCAACTCCTCCCACAATGCCTTCATCTGGACGTCTGTCACATCCGCAAGCAGACCAGGGGTGTGAAGCAGGCTCTCAGAACTGTCTCGCTTCCATCGCTTCTGCTGCCCTGAGACACACACACAGAAGTCATGTGTCCCATTCCTTTGAGAACACAAACCATTCTGTTCCAACCAATCAAAAGCTTTAAGAACATTTACAGCCGCAGATTTTCATGTAAAATAGTGGCACTTTTTTTTTTTTTACATATCAACCAGGAAAAACTTTATAAGATTGAATCTACAACAAGTAAACAAGGATAAAAGTACCTTGTGCCTCAAACGTTTGATGGAGGTTGTCCTTATGACTTCCGGTTTCTTCATCCGACTTGAGACTCTGAAAGCAAGACATTGATAAATGATCACCAACTGAAAAAACAACGAATGTGTCTAAACGCCAACCAGGATGTCCGTCCACATTGCTTAGGCTACGTGGTATTGTCTGCACGTGTATGTGAGTCTGCCGGTGAACTGCACTATGGCAGACTCACATACTAAAATACCATTCTACTGAGTGTGTTGCCAGAGAGAGTATAGCGAGTGAAGTGTGCCTGCTAGAGACAGACATTTGTAGGAGTGCTTGCCTATTAGCGCTAGGCAATGATAACAGAGGAAGAACAATGCGATGAACGGACTGTGAGGAATTCCACAGAGCCAACATTACTTCTGCTACATTGAGCCAGAACAACAGGCAGACCGTGAGTCCGGTGGGCTAAAGAGTAGAGTGGTTCTACTCTGCAGCTTATAGGCCCGTTGGTGCTCACGCCAAGGCGCTGAAGGCCTCCTCCACGCGTGTGCATGTGTCCTGCAGACTGTCATAATGATGGTCTGGAGTCTTACATAAGACCCAGTATGAAAATAGCCACTCAATTCGGTTATGGAGAATAGTTATTAGTTACTGAAAATGTAGGTTGGCTCAGACTATTGTCCTTTAGGCTTACATGATATTGATATAGGCTGTTAATATAACCAGGATTTAAAACCCATCATTTAAACATTTTACAACGGTTGTTAAAAACATGATACATTTCCATCAGACAACGTTTTTTGAACAAAGATATTGTGAAGATCACAATTCCTAATTGATGCCATTGTCTAATATGTAGTAGTGTGTAAATAAAAAAAGATGAAATCAATTTGTTAAAAGATTACTAGGAGCATGAACAACAGTCAAACTCAAACACTTTCTCAGTCTATAAACTAACAATTGTGCCTATTTCTGGTCATCAATGATGTCAATAAATAAATCCCTTCTTGTAAGATACTGCTATTGTATACGTTTTTTTTTTTTTAAATCTTTAAATGGCTGGTTATGATGGTGCATTGATCAGTCCTATAGTTCAAAGCTATAACTTTTTCTTACTGTTTCAAACAGATTTGCTTTTAAAAAAATCTGTTACCCAATACTGTTTTACAGAAGCTCAGGGCAGTGGACAGAATGCTGGGTTTTCATATCAATTTCTTTCCTATGGCTGCACTAATGGGACACTAGGTGTTTAACAACCACATTACTTTTTCAGTAGTGTTAATGGAACACTTTGTGGCATTGAAATGAACAGAAGACATTGCCTTGATGGTGCCAAAGAGCAAGGAACAATAAACAGTACATCTTCATCAAACAATGTGCAGCACCTAATTACAGTGCTTCAGTCCCATCTTTTGAGCTGGCAGTTAATACCCCCGGTTTCTCATTTAACCACGTTTTAGGATCAAGTACATAGTCAGTGATCAGTGGGAGTAGTTTAGCTATAGCCATCCCAATTATCAATTGTCAACTGTGTAATCATAGTTAGCTAGATTAACCAGCTGCATGTTGTTAGCATTGGCCATTGGTTAGAAACTATTATTAGAAATACGCATGACTTTGTTGCCATTGCTAGCCCCTGCCGAGATGACATCCTGGCTGTAGCTAACTAGCAATGCAACCTTGGCAACAATGTTGTATGAGGGATTGTTAAATTAGCCTTTAAATAAACTTTTAATAACATAGTTCAATTTAGGCAAGACTTCTCTATTTTCTCCAAACAAGTTGTGTGAATCAGAATCCCTAGTTGGCTAGTTATTGTTCTAGCTATCGGCCGTTTGTATTTTCTGTCAACCTGCCCTATCATTGTTTTCTCTGTGCAGTTTAGAATGCAGCGTTTTTGCGATCAATATTCCACTGTTGATGTTTATGTATTCATGTTGTGAGGTAAACTTCCACTGCAAGTATTATTTTTCGAATGCATTTTAACAGAGCAAAAGATTGCTACCTATATGTTGTATTCATTTCAGCAATATTTAATTGCTCAACGAGAGAAATGTACGTCTGTTTTTATAAACATTCTGTCAACATTTGACACTTTCCCCCCTACTACTCAGGAGCCACTACTATTTTGTAATTTCAATCAATCCCATGTGGAAAACGAGTCTATTAATTTCAAGGCTTCATCATTAGGGATCAATCTGGGCATGACCCCAAGCTGTGGCGCCACTTCAGAACCAGGCCACTCATCGTGGGACAACAAGCCACTGTACGTGTTCATCAGTTTTAAATATTGAACAATATTATGTAACTTGTCCATGAAAGGCTTTTCACTTTGGAACACTGTGCTGGTTTCAGTATGGTCTTCTCTCTCTTTTGTCTCCCCCTCCCTCTCATTCATTCTCTCTCTAATCCTTTTAGTTCTTTCTAAAACACAGCAGATCCAACCAAGGTCAGTGAGTTTATTATTGTTGTCATCAGAACCACTTCAGGGTCACAGAGCAACAATGACACCCTTACTACAGTGGTCTAAAGGCTTAAGAAATAGAAACCATCTCTGCCGATACAAAACGGTGGCCAGCTACAGCAGGAAGTCAGTCAATAAGGCTAAGACAATGCTGTTAGCATTTCAAAGATGAACATTCAGAAGTGATCATCTGAGCTGGATGAATGAAATCCTCACATGTTAATGACAGATTGAAGGCAGTCAGCTGTAACCAGACAAAAGGAATTCACTGTCTAATGAGATAGTAGGTTACAAAACTCTCAACAAATTGTATCTTAAAGGAGAGTGGAAACTGTGGAAAAATGTTGGATTGAGAAGGGTACTTCTGGCGTTTAACCTGGATGGCACGTTGCATTCTAGAAGAATGTATAGTCGTTAAAGTAGGTTGTGCGAGATAAGTACTAAGTAAGTCACATTAAACGCTTTCGTGAAATATTAAACAGGACTGGTTCAATAATTTATAGAACAATGGGAAGCAGACGTCGACATTCCAATTTCACAAGAAACGTGCATTTGGTGACTTGTAACCGTCCGACCGCCTACTCTAATGAACACCCCTCCCCCACTCCAATCACCTAGTTTACCCAGACTTCCATTACCAAGGAGTTGACATTTTTCTTCTTTGCCTCAGCGAACTGCCGGGACCTACTCTATGATGTTTGCCCCACAGTCAATCCCGTCCCATCCATAGTAACCAGGCCTAAAGCTGCTTACATAATGCTTTAAACTGCTGGAAATGTTCACTATTTCAACACGATTATTGGAGAGGAGCTTAATGAGAAACATGGCGTTGGAATCAATTTGGCGTAACGCCTGTCTAGGAGGACCGAGGCTTTGGAAATACGTAATCTCACAAGCTAGCAGAGATAGTCAGTGCAGCGTTACATAAAAGCTCTAAATATTTCAGAAGGGAGTAAAAAAAGACTTATGAACAGGATAACAGAATGTGTTTATGAAATGGGTGCTGAGCACACACACGCACGCAAGCACACACATTTCAACACTGTTTATTAGATTTTTTATATTAACATTGATAGATAAATAATGAGAAATATATATTCTCATAATAGAAATCTTCATACAGACCTGTAGGCAATTCTAACTAAATCATTTCTGATTAAAAACACAAAGACAGTTAAATGGCGGTTGACAGAAAAGGGCCCAAACTTTCACTCTGCAGGAATTTCACACCGCAACATCAATATGTTTAACATTGACAGATAATTGCCACTTTCATGACCTTCCATCCGCCTTCCTTTTGTTCAATTTAGAGCCAAAACAATGGGCCTTCAATGGACATGCTGTTGTGAAATTGGTAGACCCTGATCATGTATTGTCAAGGGCCTTGTTACTGTAATTTCACACCTGATAATAATAATATCATCCAATATGGTAAGAATAAAACCAACGAAAAAAAGACCATGGAAGATCAGATACCTTGAATATCTGAAATCAGCAGAGGATTCTAAAAAGCGGATTCTACTCATTCCAATATTATCAGTCTCAGTATATCAAACAGCACAATGTTACACCAGGCAGAGAGAGATAACGATAGAGCAGATGGTCACAATATCTCCTCCCTACGGTAAAACCTCTCACTGGTAGAGAGATATACACAGAGCGAGAGAGAGAGATATACACAGAGCGAGAGAGAGAGATATACACAGAGCGAGAGAGAGAGATATACACAGAGAGAGAGAGAGAGAGAGAGAGAGAGAGAGAGAGAGAGAGAGAGAGAGAGAGAGAGAGAGAGAGAGAGAGAGAGAGAGAGAGAAGTAGAGACAAGCAGACAGAAAGAGAAAAAAGAGAGAAAGAGACCAAGACAGAGTGACACAAAAAGAAGAGTGATAGCGCGTAAGGGTGTTAAGAGACAAAAAGACATAAAAGAGAGTTGGTGAGGGCATCTTTGAGCCACAGCCAAAGCTAACAGTGAGGGATGGATGGTGCAGGAGAGCAGGCCAGCCATGAGAGCTCGCAGTAGCACATTCCACATCACCCCACTTCCTGAGTGTGGATTGGATCCGTCTGCACAAACACCCATGGATTCAGCGCTGCTACACAGCAGCACAAAAAAGTAATCTGCGGAAACGTCGTAATCTGTGGTTGCCAACCAATCCCAGGTCACAGGAGATATCTGGCACAGGCCACACCCAATCTGACACAGGCCACACCCAACACCAGCACAATGCACCATTCATGAGGTACATATGAGGGAAATAAATGTGAAGCAGTAAGTTGGGAATCCATCTCCAAACAGTCAGACCTACACTAAGACCTGGCCCTAGCTTGAAAAATATAAAGTCATCAATCTTGCCTCTCTCTCATTACCACCACAGTGTGAACACAATAGACAGAGGATGGGGCTTACCTCCACACTCTCCAGAGAAGTGGAGCGTCGAAGTTTGGCCCTCCTCACGCCAGCGGGAGAGGGCTCCTTCTGCTCTGTTCGGAAAGGAGGAGAGTCCTCCGAGTCAGCTGTGAGCTCGGAGTTGGGCCGGTCTGGCCGAGACCGCCGGCCATAGCGCTTTGCTCCCTTGACAAACTTAGGCTTCACCTCCTCAGGAACAACTGGAGATCCGGGAGAGGGGGAGAGAAAGGGAGTGGTGGAGACACGCAGTGGTTCATTGAGTCTGCTAGGATATTAAAGAAAAAAACCTAAAAGAAAACAAATTCATACCAGCTGGGCATTTTCATCTGCCCACATTACAACTGCAGTGTACACATATGTTCTCACAGAAGCTTGGTTATGTTTAGCTACCAAATAACAACAAAGTTAACAAAGGCCTAAATTAGAGATTGGCAATCGAGAAAGTGTCATATATTACAATCTGTATTTCTTTGAGATGAAAATCCAGACTGGAACTAATCAGGACAGATATTATTAACAGCATTAACTGCATTTTCATTAGGAGCAAAGATGCTAAATATATCCCTTCAATGTCTCCACCATTGTTGTCCTCATTATGATATTGTGGTCGCCCACCCGGGCTAGAGACCGACAACCAGAATAGACCAAAGCACCACTTAACTGAAGAATGTTTTTTAGACTGTATTTAAAATATATATATATATATTATGCTATATTAACTGAGGGAAAGCTACAAATCACTACTCACATTCACAGCCAGTGTCTTTGTAGAGGACTGTAAATATGGACAGTAATATAAATCACCTCATGGTTTGCAGTTGTCTTGTTTAAAAGACCAGATATTTATCCAGTACACAATGCATAAATAAATCGAATCCATCACATAGGGCCCATGAATAAATATACACAGGAGTCAAAACTTGTGTACCTAAACAACTGATTTCATGGGTTCCAAACTATTGGCACACATGTGATACAAATGAAAACCCCTTTAAATCAATGCACTCCACACCAGTCAGCACACGTCTTTTACCTGGCTCCAGATAGCTGCTCTCCTCTTCTGACGTGCTGAAGTCCAAAGAGCGAGAGAGCACAGCTACAAAGCCTTCTTTGAACTCCTCAAAATTCACCTGCATAACAGAGGGGTACAGAGTTAACTGTGTAAAAAGGGTTCTTGTGAGACTTGGCCGCAGCGCGGCGTGTAAAGGGAACGACACGAAGAAGAACGACACGTGAGAAGCCGGAGCCGTGACAATTCAAATCGGCACACTGCACACAAACTGCAACAACAAAGATCAATGCGTTGAATGTGCTTTCAAAGAACCACTGGTAAGTGGGAAGTTGAGGAACTCCCCCCAACAGAGGGGTGTCACTACGGCGGTCAGTTCTGTGTCATACCCGGACATAGTGGTGCGGTCCCAGCAAAGTGTTCAGCAGCAGGGGGAGGTGGGCATCCAGGGACAGCTTGTGACAGAGGGCCGTCAACTCTTCCTGGTCCAGGTAACCGGTGCCTGTGGTGTCACAGCTGTCGAACTCCTCCTTCAGCTGGGCCACATAGCGGTTCTGCTCTTCCTCATCCATCCCAGTACATATTGCAAGGGTTGCACCTAGACGGTGGTCAGGAATAGATGTGCCCACACACACAATGAAACCTAAGTCAGTCATATCCAGGCTAATATGGTAAATGCAGTTGAATAATAGGCATGGACTATGTCGGACTGTGTACACTGAAATGGTTTAGAGCGAGACAGTCCGTCTGAATGGATCTGCTGCTCTTAGGCTAAGAGCAGGTTCCTTTGGCCTTGGATTAGAGCCACAGGCCAGACACATCTGCCCGCTCCAGTGATTGCAATGTACTTGTGGCACGGAATTCTGCATTTAGTCCTGATCAGCGTCAGTTATGTAAGGTAGGGAGATCTGTCAATTGTGGTTGTCCCCCAGCCCCCTCCCCTGACATTGAAAAAGCAAATTCTTTAAACGGGTCTATAATTGCAACATCAATAAAATAACTAGGACCTTTTGGTTTAGCAGCCCGTGTAACTGAGGTTTATAAATATTTTTGGATATTATGTTTTTATATATTATGTCGCAATTTGTAAGTAACATTTGGATTTGACATAAAAAAATGATAGAATTAGAAAAATGCATATTAATACCAATAATTGAAGCATTTATTTTTTTGGTTGCCCACGGTGCAAATTAAAATATTGTCCACTACTCATAGCTCAATCTATTAAAATCTGATCAACATTGGACAAGCTCCTTCGCTTGATGTAGAAAGCTTGAATCGGCTGTGTTTCACCATGGGAACCGGGAACCATGCCGTGGTGAAACAAAGGTCAGGTAAAATAGAAACAATATAGGCCACAAAAAAGTATCCAAACAATACACTTTTCGCGCACTCTTGGAACGAAGACCGTAACAATGTAGCGTTGGTCAATTTACTGAGTCTCTGACTGATTGTTACCCTAAAATAAATACTACTTACCGTTTTAACAGTACACGAAACTGATGCAGCTAGTCCAACGTGAGCATCGGGAGTTTTTCATTTTGAAGATTTTAGATGGGGTCTTTCTATCCGTCCCGGTATTCTATTATGGGAAAACGGGTCACGTCGACATAGCCACAAATATGCTTGGAGGGTAGGAATCTCACTTCTTCCGTGAGCTAACGGAACTAAAGAAGCCTATTGGTTCTACACAATCGAGTCTGGAGGCTTCTCTGTCACTGGCACTCAGCAGTACCGAAAGCGAGGCTATGTTGCGCTTTAATGTACAACTGAGCGCGCAAATGGGTAGAAATCGCAATGCTGGAGGCTCCGACGAAGATGGTGGATTCATGAAGACGTTTCACTCAGGCTGTATACCCTGATTATGAATGGTCAGTTCCGGTCTGCTTAACGGGGTATCTCTCCAACAGAAGCAATTCGATGTCATCTGCGCAAGGTCTGATTATCGTATTGTAGTAGCTTCTATAGCCCAAAACTAAGATTTCATAGCCACAAATCCAAATAGAATATAGAGCTCGGGAAAAAAAATGCAAAAGTAGCAGTTTCTCTGGTTTAACTATTCATAGGTATGTGTTTGAGATTTTTTTTTTTTTTTATCTCTAAACTACATTACTGACAACATTACTCCCAAATTCAAATTCAAAATAAAAATATTGTCATTTAGAGTATTTATTTGTAAAAAATAACAACTGGTCAAAATAACCAGTTTTCAGACCTCAAATAATGCAAATAAAACAAATTCATATACATTTTTTAACAACAAAATACTAATGTTGTAACTTAGAAAGAGTTCAGAAATCAATATTTGGTGTAACAACTCTGAATTTTACACAAGATGCAGCTTTAATGCATCTTGGCATGCTCTCCACCAGTCTGTCACATTGCTGTTGGGCGACATTATGCCACCTTCTGGTAATTTTTAACTTGGCTTTGTTGGATGGCTTTTGACCATCAATCTTCCTCTTGATCAAATTCCAGAGGTTTTCAATAGGTTTCAGGTCTGGAGATTGGGCTGGACATGACAGGGTCTTGACCTGGTGGTCCTCCATCTACACCTTGATTGACCTGGCTGTGTGGCATGGAGCATTGTCCTGCTGGAAAAAACTATTCTCAGAGTTGGGGAACGTTGTCAGAGCAGAAGGAAGCAGGTGTTCATCCAGGATATCCTTGCACTTGTCTTGATTCATGCGTCTTTCACAAAGACAAATCTGCTTGATTAATGCATTACCAGATCATCATCAATCCTCTACCAAATTTCACAGTGGGAGCAAGACACTGTGGCTTTTAGGTCTCTCCAGGTCTCTGTTTAACCATTAGAGGACAAGGTGTTGGGCAAAGCTGAAAATTTGACTCATCAGAGAAGATAACCTTACTCCATTCCTCTATGTTCCAATCCTTATGGTTTTTTGCAAACTTCAGCTTGGCTCTATGTTTCTCTTTGAAGAATGGCTTTTTTCTAGCTTTGCATGACTACAGCCCTGCCCCTAGGAGCCTGTTTCAAACCGTCTTCGCCGTGCACTTCACATAGCTGCTGTTTGCCATTCTTTTTGTAGGTCATTTGATGTCACCCTACGGTTAATGAGTGACATTCAAATTAGTTGACGGTCATCTCGGTCAGTGAACAGTCGTTTTTGGCCTCTGCCGGTCTGTAACTTTGTCGTTCCCAATGTCTATTGCATGACCTTGTTCTTATGAACTGTGTCTTTGAAATTTTAAGGATGGAAGCAACCTGACACTGACTGTATCCCTCTGCTAGTAAAGCAAGAATTTAACCCTTCTTTTCCTCACTCAAAACATTTATTTTTTCAATTCTATTGTCATTCTCAATAGCTATTTTTTAATTCAAAATACTTTTGCGGTACTACTTGCACTGTTTTTGCCATCCAGCTGTCCTCTATTACAAGAGGATAGTGATTACCACATCAGTGTTTTTATACTTTTCCTTGTTAAATTATATCTGGTTCAGGAAATCACCTAATCAGAAGCTCATTAAGTAAAATTAGGTGTACCTGTGTTAGAATTTAAGAGACACAGGAATGGAATGGCTGCCATACATGTAGAGATTCTGATTTAAGAAAAATTAGGAGTGGTCTCCATTTTTCCAGAGCGGTATACTTTTTTTTTAGATTAGATTCTACTTTATTGCCATTGAAAAGTACAATTGCAATACAACGAAATGCAGTTTGTGTCTAACCAGAACTGCTAATAGAGGAGTACAGAAAGGTATACAAGTATTGTATATGTATATGTATAAGTATATGTATGTAAAAGTGGAATAAATAGATGCAGTTAATGCAAATACATTACATATGGCAAATCAAAACGTGCAGAGGAAAATTTACAAATTTACAGAAAATTCTACAAACAATGTACAGGTCTTAAGTATAATGTATGTACAAGTGAGATAAATAGTTGTGGCAATTCTCAATGGCATTCTGAATTTGCAATCTAGGCAAATTGAAGCAGTTGGGTAGCATGTGCAATCAAAATGCAGGGACAGCAGCAGTGAAGTTCCCGATGTAGACGTGTGAATAACAATTGAAAATGCAAGCACAGTGGGAGTTCTAAACGTGCAATAATGGCAGGTTTAAAGTGCAAGTCAGCATGCGCAAATGAAATACACGAATAGCCGCAATGACACATGAACTGAAAAATATTATCAGACTTGTAAGGCAGTGCCTGAGTCCAGTTGTACAAAGGGTGGGCATAGTCAGTGATGAAAAGTCACTGAATAAAGCAGGGTTACAGCAAATGGGAAGCAACTGTTCTTGAGCCTTCTGGTACGAGAACGTATAGACCTGAACCACCTAACTGATGGAAGGAGGGAGGAGGGTGTGAAGGGTCCCTAGTGATGCCAAACGCCCTTCGCAGACATCGCTTGTACTGGAGGTCTACAATACCTGGGAGCTATATCTATTCTTGTAAGAATTATATTGATAGACAAAAATATATATGCATACTTGTTATTAGCTATCACTCTACAGCTTATAGAAATTAAAACCTATTTTAAAAGCACTTTTTCATTATTATTAGGATGGGGACCTGAATGTTATTGATTTGGAATGTATGAATGTTATGTAAAAAACTAAAGTGGTTAGAATTATTTATCTTTCATGAATAAAAATCGGAAGAAAATATTTCTTGCTTAGATACTAGCAAACCACAAGCCAAAGTTCCTCATTGGTGACATTCTGTCACCAAGCTGTTACTGTATTCAGAATTCTAAGTTTGATTTATTCAGACCACATAAGAACATTCATGAGTTGTAGACCAAATGAAAAGATGCTAGAGGTGTGCATATTTTTCAAGGATGGTGGAAGTAATGTAATGGTCTGGGGCTGCTTGGTACAGGAAAAAAGGGATCTTGAAGAATTATGTCTTAAACTCCCTTTTGCAATGCCTTGCCATAACCTGTGGAACAATTTTTATTGGAGCAAATTTCTTCCTACAGCAGGACAATGACACAAAGCACAGCTACAAAGTATACAATAACTATTTCGGGAAGAAGCAGACAGCTGATATTCTGTCTATAATAGAGTGGCCAGCACAGTCACCGGATAACCACCCAATAAATAAATATATATATTTCTAACCATGTCCATGACTATATTTCTTATTCATTTTGCTATATTTCTGATTCAAACTCATTTCATCTATGTTTTCATGGAAAACAATGAATTCCCCCCCAAAATATTAATTACCCCCCCCCCAAATAAATCAATATATCAGTCAGTATATTTTCTCTGTGATTTATTTTTGTCTGCCTTTCCAGTCACCTATGAACTCATATTGAATTGTTTAGAAATTGTATAAAATCATGTTAATTGGGCAGCATGTTAGGTTAAGTTTGATGGTTTGAACGTAACTCGCTCATTTGAAGCAGTAGGTAGATTAGTAGGTAAAGTTTCTAGTGGTCAGAGAAGTAAATCCTCTCAAGTTCAAAATGTAAATGCATTGAAAAGCAACGGTACGTTTTCGGTATACATTTTCAGCTAGGCCGCGACAGACCAGACGTAATGGTAATATCCAAGTGATCAGATCAAAGTGGTCTATTTTTTCTTTACCTGAAGTAAAGAAAGCTAATTACAACTTTCTAGTAGACACTTTAGATAATACAAATAAAAAGAAATGATTATGCAATTCAACCAAATAGTGTGGGCATTAATTGAGCACGGTATCCAATAATAGCGGGTCGAGTATTTTTGCGACAACACTAACGAACTACAGAAAATATACATTTCCCATTAATTACACGCTAGCTAACATTTGTATATCACTAATAATCATCAGGAACACAATTGCAAAAATGTGCGTGTTTCACAGATCCATGTTTGTTTGGGTTTGAAGTTTGCAACTTATTCTGTTCATAGGAAGGGAGATCCGGTTGTTAAATGTTTCTTTTTCAGTTACGATATTTTTTAATGACTAAATCTGTTTTTGAAATTATTCATAATCATTCAGAGAAATCTCGCTTAGAATCAGAATGTACTGTATGTAGATGTTCATTTACAAAACTATTGTTGACAAAAGTATTTTGGCTACAGAGCACATTACTCAGAGCACATCACTCCGGGTCTTAAATCTTTGGATTGGCTTCCTGTCAGTTACACAATAGACTTTAAGGTGGTGCTTCTAGTTTATAAATCTCTGAATGGTTTAGGACCCGAATACATTCATGATGTTTGAAGAATTTAAACAGAGCAGGTCTAGTAGATCCATGAACTCAGGTCAGCTAGTAGAGCCCAGAGCCCAAACTAAACATGAAGAAGCTGCGTTTAGCAGTTATGCTGTACACCACTGGAATAAACTACCAGAAGATCATAGACGTTCACCAAACGTGTCCATTTTTAAATCCAGACTAAGAACACTTCTCTTTTCACGTGACTGTGACAGAGCTCTTTAACTTAACCACACTGTGAGCCTTATGGCTTCCAATGTTTTTATACCAGCGCTGTTTAGTCTTACAGCTTTTATAGCTTCCTATGTTTTTATATTCTATTTATTTTCTTATTCTATGTTTTCTTATTATGCTGTATTTTATATTTCTCTTCTTGATTTATTTTGTTATTAAATGTATATCTTGCTATCTTTTACCAATTGTAATGCATATTCTGATGCTATCAGAGAAATAACCCCTGTTTAAATGTTACAATCTGCTGATGATGGATCTGATTCTATTGCATTATTTCGATTTTCACAGTAAAGCACATTGAACTGCTTCTATGTCTGAATTAGGCTATATAAATAAACTTGCTTGCTTGCTACATAGTACAGCATTTTTGTGACTTTTGTTGGTGTTGGATGGATGAAAAGCGAGAGGACTTTAATTAATTTATTTAGAATTTAAGTTATAGATCAGTGGCTAACAGAAACTATGAGACAGTTATACCTTTAGATAGCCCTGACAAAAATAACCTTATTTTAATAGATTTCACACCCGTTGTTACTCTAAAAATACACTATGAAAATATGTTTTGGGGAGTATGCCAGAACCCCCAAAACGAGGTTTAGTCCCCCATCCACAATTTTCGAGTGACGTCCCTGCATGAAGCATAGAGTTGGGAGAATCATGCGATGCAGATGCTTCTGCGTAGCAGGGACTGGGAGACTGGTCAGGATTGAAGGAAGGTAATTTGGAGGAAGAGAGGTCCTTGGAGAAAACTTGATCCAGAGCACACCAAGACCTCAGACTGGAGCTAAGATGAATCTTTCAGCACGAAAACGACCTAAAGTGCACAGTACAGACAACGCTGGAGGGGTTTAGGGACGAGCCTGTGAATGTGCACACCCAAAGCCTGAGCTTAAAACCCATTGAACATCTGTGTGGAAATCTGAATATCATAGTTAACAAACGCTATCTGCAATCTGAAAGCTTGATGGGATCTACAAGAAGAAATGGCCAAATGTATTATACTTGTGGGAAATTACTGAGAGAAGAGTCAAAATGCATTTAAATTGGCTTCTAAATACAGATTGGGATATGTATAATGGGATCATGGCTATAAAGTGACTTCAGCAACCAAGTTTTGAACCTGGGTCCCAGTGATGTAGTTCAGTGTTGTGCCACTAGGGAGCCCTCAAGGTTTTTAGAACACTGACATTTGTTAACACACGTTTGTCCACATTTTATTATACTTCAAATTATAGAGGTAGTGTGTGGAAGCAACACAGTTACTATAAAACATGCTAAACACCTTTTCTCTCATCTGACTTCCTGATTGTAATGCAATTCAACTCTATTTCACTGTAGTCTCACTCTAAATTTCACTTGACTACAGGG
This sequence comes from Esox niger, assembly GCA_016801105.1. Taxonomy (NCBI): domain Eukaryota; kingdom Metazoa; phylum Chordata; class Actinopteri; order Esociformes; family Esocidae; genus Esox; species Esox niger. The sequence goes on from JACXGJ010001960.1 coordinate 35,256, forward strand.
CATTATGTTTAGAAAGTGCATTACCTCCACAAGCTGCTTCAAACATGCAAAACTAAATAGACTAAAGGTTAAAAACATGAAGCACCCGTTTCTTAGGCAATCAAACGAATCCTGTGTGGATGTTACATATTTACCCTGCCCAAAATTCTCATTCGTTGTGTGCCAGCCGCACTGAAGAAGAAGTCCCAATAGTATGGTAATGAGGAAATCTTCAAAATAAACGTACCAATGTTATTATATTGCATTGTGCATAATTCGTTGTAAATATAGGAAATTGTAACAACTTTATATGTTATTTCCTTACAAAGGCAAAGAGAAAGTAATGGAATAGGTACATAGGTTGAAAAACATTTTTTAAGAACAATATTAAAGCATAAAATGAAACAACAATTTGTTAAATATATTGCCTAATAACAAAAAAACTAAACTATGTGAAGTGGTACAGGGCATTTGAGAATTACTCGCTATGATGTTAAGAATCCATATAAAGTGTAATTTCATGGGACAATATAGATGGTACAGCTAGCAGCACTTTCTAATGTACCCACTCCATTGGCTTCAATGCAATACACTACAAGCCAAGGAAGTCTCTCCACTTTGCCAAGCATCAACCACAGGGACACCAACCAACTGCAAACACCCTGAAAGAGGGCCAAGTATCGCCCAGAGAGTTCACTCCCATTGCACAAGGACGTCAACGAACAACAACAGTAAGCCAATGACTCCACCCCTGAACATGATTGGAGAGAGGACATCCCAGTGGAGATGAGCACCTGTCTAGCAAAGGCAGCAAGATGGATTGGATCCAAACCTTTCCATTCACTTTCACGCCCCCGGGCCAGACTACACTAGATCATTGCCCTTGCTGAATCGATGAGTCTTTAATAGACACTTAAAGGTTTGCACTGATTATGCATCTTTAACCATAATCGGCTGATCATTCCACACTAGTGGAGCTCTATGGGAGAACTCCCTACCTACGGCTGTTTCTTTAGAAATTCTTGGTACGATGAGAAGGTCTGCATCCGGTGATCTTAGGTTACATGTATGGATGTATGGCTTGAGAAATTCAGCAAGGTAAGTAGGAGCAAGTCCATGTAATGGTTAACAATAAAACGTTAAAATCAGAGCTAGCCTTTACAGGCTGTCAGTGTAGAGAGGATAATACCAGAATAAAGTGTAATTGGCAGTAATCTAATCTTAAAGTAACAAAAGCATGGATTCGTTTCTCAGCATTGTTTTTTTTTTTTAAGTTTTACATTTTTGCAATGTTCCGAAAATGGAAAAAAGCAGTTCTTGAGATACATTTAAATCCATCTTGCTGCCATTTCAGTTTTTTCTCAAAAGAGTTTAAAATCAAAAGGTTCTCTGTCATCCAGTTCCTTATGTCAGAAATATATGCTTCCAAAGAAGCTAATTTTGGCTTCTCTGTTAATCGAAATATAAAATACAGTGTCATAAGCAAAACAGTGAAAATTGACATTGTAGTTCTGGACGACATCACCCAGAGGCAGCATATAGAGTGAACCCATTACATGGTTCTCCTATCTCTCCAAGGAAAGGGAGTAATCAGTGGTGTGGAAGGCAGCACTAAATTTAAGAAGTAACAGAATAGATGTCCACCAACGATGGCCTTTATTTTGAAAAATAAACGGATTTAGTGCTGCCTCCATAATATCCTGCTGCTAGCAGAACGGTAATATCCTGCGGCCGTAGCCCTAGTAATGGCTGTCATTGGTGATGTAAACAGACGTACTTCCATATTTCGGGAAGGAATATGCGTCGAAAGTTCATTGTGAATCGCTGATTTTGGTGCATCTTTCGGAAGTGCCTATTTTTGTATTCTTTTTATTTTCGGTGAGTTTCCAATATTTTATTTAAAATATTTATATTTCTACATTTGAGAAAATTACAGTGTGTGCTTGAATTTTGATCGAATTGTAACCGATGTAAATCTAGTGTAGCCGGTTATACAACTGAGCAATGAATTCCATAATTACATTAAGTCGCTTAGTGACTTGCAAGAATATGACTTCGTGTGAAATATTACACTCAGTGGTAGAGGAAGCCAAAATGAATAAGTATAACCTTGTAACTAGGCTTATACGCCGTACTTTCCAGTTGGCATTATGTACCATTTTCAAATACAAATTATGTGTATCTAAGCAGTCTAACCTGGTTGAGCTATTCTACGCGGTGTCATTAAAAAGGATACCCTGTGGCTAAAAACGAAACAGTGACACACGCTTGGAATTCTTTGAATGTAACACTTCCAATTGTTTGTCTGGCCAACACAATCTATATGACTCAAATATAAGTGTGGCTGCTATTTTAATAATTCAGTGACATTTGCAAGAGTAAAAAAACATTTTTTGTCCAACTCTCCAACTTTTATGAAAATCAACAGACTTTAACTTGGTAAGTTCCCAAACACCTTTAGAAGTATGGAAAAAGTGAAGACATTTGTAGAAGTGTAGTAGCCTAATCCTTATAATCCTTCAGTTCAAGCGCACAGGCAGCTATTACGCTTCTGTTGTTTTGTTTTGTTTCCGTACGTAGTCTGGTAGCCCATCTCCTCAGGAGTGGAAATATTATAGGTTTTCTAAGCAATTTTTTCGGTTTGATATCAAACATAAATATCATATTTGTATATAATTTGTTAGCTCTGAGAGTAGGCTGCTGAATTCTTGAAGGGAATTTTTCACAATCCTATATTTATTGAAGACTATAGTAGGCTACATTATTCTAAGTTCATTATTATATTCCCATTCACTCGTGTCATCAGCTTGGAGACAATGGGGGGACAAGTATCTGTGGACAATGTTCACGTTCTGGTGGTTGGCGGGGGTTTCGGAGGCACAGCAGCTGCACAACAGCTTAAAGCCAGTGGGATTCCCTTCACCCTCATCGACCTCCGCGATGCCTTTCATCACAATGTGGCTGCCCTCCGTGCCTCTGTTAAGAGTGGTGAGACACATTTAATTATCGCAAATTGTAACACCTTATGGGAATTATAACTGGAAGAACGGTTGTAATACTGTGTTACTTCACAGGTTTTGCTCAGCAGACATTCATCCCGTATTTTGAGACATTTGGAGAGAGTTTCCTTCAGGGAAAAGTGGTGGGTGTGGACCCAGTGTCACAGACTGTTCTGTTGGATGGAGGAAAGGTAATATCTAAAAAAGTATGCTCAAAATCGCAATGAGCACCAACAATTCCAACATGCTGTAGAGGTGACAATTTGTTTCTCTGATTTGATTGTCCCTGATGCTACAGGAGGTCCATTACTCACACCTCATATTGTGCACGGGTACCGATGGCCCGTTCCCAGGGAAGTATAACATTGTGTCTTCCTACCAGACAGCCATCAAACAGTATGAGGACATTGTGAAGGAGGTACATTTATATGGAAGGGTTCCATTTTTTACCTTAGCGCTGGTTCTTTGGAGCAGTGTAAATCAGTTTGATAATTTGTAATAATTTTGACAATTCATGCAACCACTTTGTTGTTTAAAAAAATCTCAACAATGGAGCTTTTTGATTTCTCCATGCTTTTGGAACAGGTCCAGGCGGCAGGGTCAGTTCTTGTGGTCGGGGGTGGATCCACCGGTCTGGAGATGGCTGCAGAGATCAAAACTGAATATCCAGACAAGAAGGTAGTAAAATAACACACTATTATTCAAGCCTTTTGGAGACTTGAGGTTCAAGCACATCTAATGTAACTTGCCCCCCCCCATTCTCCCAACACTTCAATGTGTCTAGGTAATTCTGATTCATTCCCACATTGCCCTGGCAGATCCAGAACTGCTTCCCTGCGTAAGACAACAGGCCAAGGAAGTGCTTCTCGAGAAAGGGGTTGAGCTGATACTCGGTATGTGTGACGCTTGACTAAGGAAATGTTTGTCAGAGTGACATGCAACAGCAATCTAAGTGAAAGTGCAGTGATTATGTCATCCTCCACAGTCAAAGAATGTTTAAAGGATTTTTGTGCTCAGAGGTGTATTGTCTCCCTTATTGGATATAGAAATAAGTCTAAAATACCTGGCAGAAACAATACATAGTGAAATCTTGGAATAATCAGTTACATGGTAACATAGTAATTAGTATTTCAGTGTATTTCAGTGCTGTAATTTAAGTTGTTTACTATATTTAAATTACATTTGGACATTTTACACATTTTGCAGACACTCTTATCCAGATTGACAGAACTACATGGTACTTAAATAACATTAACATAAAATGTAAAACTACTTTCAACTTCACAGTAGCAACAAGCTATGTACAGCACTTTGACCTCTGACCTGGAAGCAGTATAGGCTCACTGACAATTTACCTAGTAACCAACAAGGTGTTCTCAATCTGTTGCTGGTGATAGTAGAAATGTTTCAGTGAAAACATTTGTTTTTTTGTCGCTTCCCAATTATTATAGACCTGGAAGGTCTTACAGAATCCAACTTCCTACACCACCGCTCATTTCACTCTAATACACATTGATCACAACGTTGCATTTAGGACCTCAGTTACCATGAGGAGTATCAGAAAGGTGTGCAATGGAAGGTGGTGTGTGACATTTCACCTTTTCACCTGTTCACACTATTTTAAAAAAAAATCTCAGTCTTGACCATTTAGACCAGTCCTTCATGAGCTACATGTATGTTAGGGCAGGGAGGGATCTAAAACAGGCAGGATGGGGCGCCTCTAGGGGCAGGGTTGAGAAACACTGATCTAGATAAAACTAAGATAGTGTATAAAGGCTCACTGATTAACACATCACGCTTCCATCTGACTCTAGGACAGAAAGTGTCTAACTTGTCTGAGCTGGAGCTGAACGTGACCCACAAAGACACAGAGATCAAGACAGACAAGGACACAGTGATCACTGCGGACCTCGTCATCTGCTGCACAGGGATGAAGATTAACTCTGGTGCCTATAGTACCAATCTGAGTAAGTGGTTTTTCATTTCCACTATGGGTAGGCATTGTTCAGGCTGTGAGCCAGTAATGTAAGAAATAGGCACTGTTGATGAAACCATTACTAGAATCCAAAATGAGATAAGCCTGTAGCATGGGTAACACATTTGTATGAAGGAATGACAGCTTATTACAATGGTTAAAATTGTATTAGAAACATATTTTAATATATTTGCACATTTTATATATCACCACTTCATTAATGTGCCTCATAGAATGTAATTCTTACAACCTGTAATGCTAGAATTAGATAGCAACCAGTCAGCTACCATAGCTAACTATCAAATATTGACAGCAGAAGCACCAACTATCCTGGCCATCTGTCTACACACTGAATTTCTTTGTGTCTTTGTAGGAAAATAGAATGCAATCATACAGTTCAGGGAATCCCATCACTGCTACTAAGTGTTTCAAATTTTTTCATGTATGTTTTTGAAAAGGGCCGCAAAAGCAGACAATGGAAGGTTATTATTGTGGAACTAAAGCTTTGTTATTTTTATTGTAAGGAGAGCATTTCACAACCACCTATGAAAAATCCTGTAATTGGTCAGTCCTCAGCGATAGGTGAGGGTTATTTGCATAAAGTTGGAAAATCTGAACTTTCTCTAGCCTCACGCCCAACAAGCCACTCGCTCGCCACGCTTCCCTTCATTGAAATGCTTTGCATATTGGGTTACCATTAATATTGATTTTGCCTCTTGGGTCTTTTAAATTAAAAAAATATTCCCACATGGCGGATTTCAGCCATTCAGGTGGAGGAAACAAAGTTCTGACTAGTGATGGGCATTTTGCCTTGTTTCAGTGAGCCGGCTTGTTCAGCTCAACTCATCCAAAAGAGACTGCTCTTTTGGCTCCTGAGAGACATTTCTCTCCTGATATGCGAGCCGGCTCCCAACGTTCACCTACAAGAGCTGGCTCATAGAGCCGACTCGTTCGCAAACGACCCATCACTAGTTCCGACATTGCCATTTCGTTGCACTGCCATGCAGTTTGCGTGTGTCTCGTTAAATGTTGAATGAAAGCAGAAGAATTCTCAATTTAGTGATATAACTGGCTCTCGTAATTGAACTGATATCTACAATATGCTTGGATTAGAACAATTCAGAAAAAAAACATGAATTTATAAGAATGCAATTCCTTGAATGACAAAATGGCAACGGTATGAGAACCTTCTTTTTGTACAACCGAGGTGCACCATAAAACTGTTACATCCCTACCCGTGGCATACAGTGTAAAATACATTGTTGTTTTATATACCACAGCTGAGTTTTATCAGATGGATATGACAAACAATAAATTTATTTTTGTAATTAACTGTTGTTATTTTTATCTTTTGCAACAAATCAGATCTGTGTGCAACTGAGGGACTAAACTGTTGCTTTTGGTTTAGGTCCTTGATGACATGCCAGCTATATTCAGTCTCCAAATATGCACCGAAAACAAATACATTTGCATAAATACATTTAATAGATGTATTTAATTTAAAACATTTGAAGGGACAACGCATACATTACTATAGGCATCTACATCAAGCCATTGTGCTCTTTTCCACACTGTTCTTCCAACCAGGAAGTCAAATGGGTTAACATAATGGACAGCTATGCAGGGGGCCAAGCTACCTGAAAGAGTTGTGAGACTGATGAGAACAGGGAATCTCTGCTGATGTGCCTCCTCACTCCCCAGGCCAGTTTGCCTTGCCCATGGGGCTTCCCAGCTACAAGTTGCTCAGTCAGGCCTCAAACCTAACCTATGTTAGTCAGCATGGTGCTATAAACTGCTAAATATTGTATGTTCGGTTGATGTCCATGTCAGCAGACATCTTTACTAGCATTGTAGTGACAAAACAAGACAAATTATCAGTACTAAGTTACAACCAGCTGAAACTAGCCATCTATAATTCGCCTTGTTTTGTGTGGCTATTTGACGCTCCAGTATCATAACACAGAGCCCTTGTTGCACACGTGTTGTTTTCATGACATTTCATGACAGTTAAGAGGTCTATAGCAACGAGGCCCCTCAGGGGTTTGTGTTATGTTGGTAATATACCATTGCTAAGTGTTCCTAAAACTGTCCCACAGCTGTGGTATAACTGTCATAAACCACATACTCTTAAGTGTTATTACTTAAATACAGTGGGGAGAACAAGAATTTGATACACTTTTGCAGGGTTTCCTACTTACAAAGCATGTAGAGGTCTATAATATTTATCATAGGTACATGTCAACTGTGAGAGACGGAATCACATTGTATGATTTTAAAATAATTTATTTGCATTTTATTGCATGACACAAGTATTTGATCAACTACCAACCAGTAAGAATTCCGGCTCTCACAGACCTGCAAGCAGCTTGGTGAGAAGGCAACAACTGTTGGTGCAATTATTAGAAAATGGAAGAAGTTCAAAATGACGGTCAATCTACCTCGGTCTGGGGCTCCATGCAAGATCTCACCTCGTGGGGTATCAGTGATCATGACGAAGGTGAGGGACAAGCCCAGAACTACACGGCAGGACCTGGTCAATGACCTGAAGAGAGCTGGGACAGCAGTCTCAAAGAAAACCGTTAGTCACACACTAAACAGTCATGGATTAAAATCCTGCAGCGCACGCAAGGTCCCCCTGCTCAAGCCAGCGCATGTCCAGGCCCGTCTGAAGTTTGCCAATGACCATCTGGATGATCCAGTGGAGGAATGGGAGAAGGTCATGTGGTCTGATGAGACAAAAATAGAGCTTTTTGGTCTAAATTCACTTGCCATGTTTAGAGGAAGAAGAAGGATGAGTACAACCCAAAGAACACCATCCCAACTGTGAAGCATAGAGGTGGAGACATCATTCTTTGGGGATGCTTTTCTGCAAAGGGGACAGGACAACTGCACTGTATTGAGGGGAGGATGCATGGGGCCATGTATCGAGAGATCTTGGCCGACAACCTTCCCTCCATAAGAACATTGAAGATGGCTCATGACTGGGTCTTCCGGCATGAGAACGACCCGAAAACACACAGCCAGGACAACTAAGGAGTTGCTCCGTAAGAAGCATCTCAATGTTCTGGAGTGGACTAGCCAGTCTCCAGACCTGAACCCAATAGAAAGTCTTTGGAGAGAGCTGAAAGTCCGTATTGCCCAGCGACAGCCCTGAAACCTGAAGGATCTGGAGGTCTGTATGGAGGAGTGGGCCAAAATCCCTGCTGCAGTGTGTGCAAACCTTGTCAATAACTACAGTAAATGTATAATCTCTGTAATTGCAAACAAAGGTTTCTGTACCAAATATTAAGTTATGCTTTTCTGTTGTATCAAATACTTGTCATGCAATAAAATGCAAATTAATTATAAAAAAATCGTAAAATGTGTTTTTCTGGATTTTTGTTTTAGATTCCAACTCTCACAGTTGAAGTGTACCTATGATAAAATTGTAAAACCAGTTTGAGTTACCCCATGAGAAGGGATTCAATGGCCTTCTAGTTAATTGGTCGTGTAGAGTGCTAGCTATGCACACTAGACTTGACTTTCCTGTCTTAGCCTTAGAATGTAGTGTATGGGCCTCCACAGAAGAGGCCAATACACTGCTTCACAATAAAACAGCATAATTGCCATCAGGAGTTCAGATCCAGGTTGCAGCATAACGACGGTGCCCAGCGTGTCTGCACAGATTGATGTAAATTCTCTCAGCACTTTTCATAAAGGATTTGAGTGTGTGTACATTGTGTATGCTGTAACCTACATGTATCACATACACTGCATGCACAATTTTTAGGCAAATCGTATTCCTCAAGATTTATTTTATTATTGAACAATGCTCTCAGTCAATCCGAAATATAACTGAACCTCAAACCTGGAAAAGTGAGTTTTTGATCTTTCTCATGGGAATACATAATAATACAATTGGTGTGCAGAATTATTAGGCAACTAATTACAAAAATAATTTCTCACTACTCTCTAACAAGTTACACAAAATGACTATTCAAATTGTTCTCTTTTCAAATATATTCAGTGACCAATGTAGCCACCCTTCTTTTCAATTACTGCCATGAGCCTTCCATCCATGGAGTCTGTCAGTTTCTTGATCTGTTCATGATCAACTTTCGCTGAAGCAGCAACCACAGCCTCCAGAAGGCTGTTCAAAGAGGTGTGTTGTCTACCCTGACTATACGTCTCACATTTGACAAGTTCTCAATAGGATTTTAGCCAGGTGAGGAAGTTGGCCAGATAATTATTCAGGCATCTTTGAGTCCTTTCCTTGCTAGTCAAGCAGTGGAGGACTTGGATGCATGTGATGGAGCATTGTGCTACATAAAGATCATGGCCTTCTTGAATGCTGAGGGCTTCTTCCTCTACCACTGTTTGAAGCAAGTATCTTCCAGAAACAGGCAGTAGGTATTGGAGTTTCAGTCCATCTCCAACCCAAAAAGTTCCAATTACCTCGTCCTTAATGATAGCAGCCCATACCATTACCCCTCCTCCATCTTGCTGGTGCCTGACTTAAAGTGGTGCCGGGTGTCCATTAGTGATCTAGCCACAGGCCCATTCATCTGGTCCATCAAGAGTCACTCTCATTTAATCTTTCCATTAAATCTTAAAAAAAAAATCTGCCTTCAGGTATTTCTTTTCCCAATCAATACGCTGCAACTGGTTAATCGTATTCAGTGGTTGTCTTCTTTCAACCTTAGTGTCCATAGCCATGTCTCTGAGTAATTGACACCTTGTACTTCTGGACACCCCAGGTAGGTTGCAGTTCGGGAATATGGTGAAACTGGAGGATTATGGGTTCCTGGTGGCTTCACGTTATATTCTTCTCAGGTCTTTTGCGTTTACTTTGCGTCTTTTATTCTGTGTTCGTTTTTTGCAACCCAGTTGACTATTCACAACAAAACCTTTGATTGCCCGGTGGTCATGCCTCAGTAGTTTAGCTATTTCAAGATTGTTGTATCCGTCTGAAAAGCATTTTAGAATGTTTTACTTTTCAGTGTCTGTTCTTTTTTTGGCCCATTTTACCTGAGGTCATGAAGCTGCCTAATAATTATGCACACCTTGATATTAGGTGTTATTCACTGTTGCCACACCCACCCTCATTACATAAATTCATATCACATGAAAAGGATTCAGTCCAATGAGCATTCAAGTTTATATGGTTTGGAGTTAGAAAATATGCATAGAAATAATGATCAGAATACTCACTTGCCTAATAATTGTGCACGCAGGGTATTTTTACTGAAGTTTTGCTTTTTGGTATTTTAGATGAATGCTTGGCAGAGAATGGGTCTCTGAAAGTGAATAAATACCTGCAGGTTGAGGGCTTCGACAACGTGTATGCTGTTGGGGACTGTGCTAACGTCAACGAGCCTAAGCTTGCGTACCATGCACGGCTCCATGCTGGGGTTGCTGTTACCAACATCACCAACAGTCTGATGGAGAAACCCTTGAAATCTTATCAACCAGGTACACTCTCCCCCAAAGACATTTGTGTCCTCATCTGTTCTCAGTTTTGCCTTTGCTACCTGATATTCACTCCCTGGTACAAAAACGTTGTCTCCCTTTCCGTTTGTCCTGACAGGAAGCGTGACCATGCTGTTAGCCATGGGTCATAACGATGGTGTGGGTCAGTTCAGTGGAGTGAGGCTCCCACGGTTCATTGTCACTCAGGGCAAAAGCAAGGACCTGCTGGTGTGGAAGAGCTGGAAGGAGATGGGACAGAAAGCTCCTTAACCCTATGCCAAACATTCTGGAACAAAACCATGTGCCAGCAAACTCTTAGGTTACAGTTTGCCTAAGTTCTTTCTAATTTTATAGACCATATGTGGTGTCTGAAGAAAAGTGCAATTATTGATTTGCATGTTGGTGTCAACATGAATGCATTTTGATGTATGTCATCAATTAAAGCTCTGTAAGGTGATTTACATTAAACTTTGTAAATGCTTGTTAATGTTAAACAGCTTCACTCTCTAAAAAGCTATATCTGCTTTACAAACTGGTTCTACTGTTACCTTTTGAAAAGAACAATTATTTTGATAAATCATACAATATACATTCTTATATTTATATACCACTAAATGGCTTAAAATTGAAATTCACCCAGAATTGCAGTAAAAGGGAATAGGTAAGACATTACTGAGAATCTTATAACAGGCTGCTTTAAAAAATTGCGTATAGCTTGAAACACCGAGAACACCACTGTAATTGAAGGAATTGTGTTTGATGTATTTTGATGAAAGTTTGACACTCCTGGCATCAGCCACCACATAATACAGGAATTGCTTAACATGTTCAGTTGTAAACAAAGTCAACACAAAGCAGCACGCCAATTTAGTGGTCTTACTGCAAACAAACTTGCATGTTCAAAAACAGAGGTAAATGACTGAACAAAAATGCAACGTCAGCTTTTTTACAGAGTTGATCAGGCTATTGATTGGCCTGAGGAATGTTCCACGGCTCCACAATGCGGCGAAGTTGCTGGAAACTGAAAGATGTCATACATTTGGCACATCATAAGCATGCCCAGTGGGGTGACATATCAGGTGAAGATGCAGTCCATGGACAAACTATGCCAGTGGCTGTTAAATATTGACATCTGACCCAAATTCAGACATGGACAACCAGCACGCAGATACGTTTTCCTCTAAAAGTTCATTCAGAATTTCTGCAGTTGAATAAACCCCCAGGTTTATCAGCAGTCCAGTTATAACCTCAGACGACTCCACAGGTGAATAAGCCACAAGTCCTGGGCCGGCATGGTTCCACATGATCCAGGGTTGAGAGATTAGTTGAACTGCCAAATTATCTAGAATGACATTTACTGTAGAGTACCATTAAATTGAAAAGATTTGTTGGAAATTCCTGCAGTCAGCATGCACTTGGCAGAGCTTGAGTTGTGTCATGATAAATCTGAAAATGCTGAAGTGGACTCCTGTTGTCCCCAGCATTAGGTGCACCTGTGTTCATTCTAGTAGGACATCCTCCAGTGAATTAAGATTGAAATTGTAAACTGAAAGTTGTAAATATTTAGTAAAATAAGCAAGACAATCATAACGCCTTATAGGATGCCATGCTATATATAATGTTCTAAACAATGTGTAACAGAACAGACTGAATGCTTATAAAAATTAGACATGTATAATGAAAGACAACTTTATTATAATACATTTTAGAAATTCAAGCCCTTATTTTGCTATTTACAACAGTATGGGTCACATTAAACACTTTCAATCAGGATCAAAGAGGCTTTTGTTAATCTGCTTGATAAGGCAATATAAAGATGAAACTGTACGAAGACAGGATTGTTCAGCATCACTTGGCACAAACAAAAGTTTAGCTTTTTCTGCTGAAGATTCAAATTCCACTACAAGTGGTTAAGGAAAGTGGTATAACTCAAGATAAAGTAACTTCCATAGCTAATGCAAGCCTTCCCCTAGCATAGTAATTAGAAATGATACATTCATAGTCCTTTCAACCTGTAAATCCAATAAATAAAGCTTAAATATACAGAACTGAGTTTTAAATAGCAAGACAATTTTGCCACATCACTATTAATCAGTCGCTGGCTACTTAAAAACAAAGCACAAATCGTTCTAAAAATATTAAAAGCAAAACAAATTTTAGAACGGAGGTAGGAGGGGGGACAAAATGCCTGTCAACTAACAGGTTTTTCCCTTTTAGTTAGGAATTCCATTTGGGATCCACAGCATTAACCGGATTCCTGGAACGTGACAGTGAAACCATAAACCACTTCCCTGTTGCATTACAAAAGCAACATGGCACCTCACATCCAAATAGTATGAAAATAAATATCTCTGGTGCAAAACAAAATCAAACAATTGTGGAGTGAAGTCATGGGAACATTTGAATTTTCCAGCACTTTTGCAGCAGCCTTCATATTATCAAATTAATAAATATTAAACATTAATATAGGAATACCACACAATGGGCTGCTTTTAGGGGGATACCCTCCCATCAGAACACAACGCCTCGGTCTACGCAAGTCACCAAATCATAGGGTGAACTTTGGATAGTCGGTCAGAGGTATCGAAGGTCTTCATCTAGAAGCAGTCAATCCGACAAGATTATGTAAACTAATCCATATGAATGAATCATGCTAGGTATTGGGGTTCGGCTCGGGCGTTCCTGGCTATTTGCTGTTGTCTGTCCAACAATGACAGGAGCACCATGTACTAGATGGAAAACAAGTCCAACCGGTCCAACCAGAAACCTGCAAGAAGCACCATTACATGGGCCTGCTGGAATGTAAAGCTCAGGCAAGAAACAAGAAACACACATTACCCCACAGAATGTGATGAGACACATAACAACACACACAACAACGCTATATCTTCATGAAAACATTAACACACTCCAGACAAATAGTGCAGCATTTGAGCACTGGCAAACTAAAGGCATAGGGTGTAGAGAAGCCATACTTCAATTGGGCCCAGTGAGGCAGTGAGCAAATTCCCCTTCCCTCCCCGACAACTTAGTCAGTTTTGGAGCTCTTGCCACTGTTGCCTTTCAGGTAGGTCTGGTAGAAGAATGAGGAGAAGAGGACAAGGTAGCTGAGGTACATGAGGGAGCTCCACACAATGTTGTTCAGGTAGGAGTGACAGTTGCCCTCCTGCATCCACCGGTAGACCAGCCTGTTAACCGTCAACCCCATGGCCATCTGGGCGATCTGGAAGGTGGTGATGACTATGGCGAAGGGTCGCGGCACTCTGTAACCAGCTGCCCGCACTGCGTAGTAGCTGTACATGAGTGCGTGAACAGAGTAGTTCATGGTCATGAACCAGCCGCCACCGGCCACCAGGTCCTTGTAGGAATACCAGGAGTACAGCAGCACGGTGATGTGGTGGTACCAGTGTAGGAAGATCAGCCGCTGCTTACGGAGGACGATGAACACTGTGTCACCTGTGGATGCCACGCAGGGACCGTGAGTCAGGGACGGCCAGGTTGGGGTCCCGGCAAAGCATCCACTAATACTTTCACTGCTCTTTGAGCAACAAGGCATTGTCAAGCAAAACGGATAAGCCAAGATGACATTAACCAGTATCACTTGTGGTTGGCGTGAACCAATTGAGCTCCTCAGAAATTGAGGATTGCCAGTTCTGAACGTGGTTCTTACCTAGTTCAGGGGCTTTGCTCAGGACAAAGGCATAGGCCCAAAACTTGCTCACAGGTCCATTGTAGAAGCTCTGATCACAGACAGACTGCCGGAACCCACTAGTGGAGAGGATATACATCATGTACCACCCTGTTCGTACTGCTCCAATCATACTGCAGGTAAGACAAAGAGTTAGTTAAAGGTGAACTCCCATTACCGTCTGAGTGCCACTTCACAAATCAGTCATTGGTTTAGAACAAGGCTGCCCAACACTGTTCCAGGAGATCTGTCCTGTTGTACTTGTTGATAAGTTGGTACCAGTGAGTCTGGTTGTATATGCAGTGAGGGCCAGTTTACTAGAGCACAAAGATCAGTGGTGAATGCTTTAAGGAGCACTGGAGACAAAGCAGATGGCATTATGATAAACTACACCAAATTTCAGGTGACTGCAGCACCTCTAAACTACGAAGTCCACGACTGGTGGGATGGTCATTTTTACAAGAGTATGTTTTACAGCTTGGGTAGATGCGAGTTGTGAATCCCCAAAAAAGTTTAACTTTTTTATTTTATTTAGACTGAATGAAGCTGATGTGGCTCTGGAAAGAGTGAGTGATAAAACCAAGTATCTCTGTATCCCTGTATCTGTTCTGAAGTTATTTTTCACTAGAATTCTGGAGTAGAGATGAAACTGTTGAAGGGTAGTAATCAGTTCAACAAGGGGCCAGATGTATACAAAATTGTGTCTTTTTAGACCCAAAGGCCATTTGGCCTGCACAGACCTGCTTGCCCCCTAGTCACTGGGATACAAATGCTGGTTTATCAATTTACCAGCTGCAGCTTTCCAATCAAGTACACTTTTCAGTAGTGAGGTTGGACAGACAGAAAATGGGGACTGCCAGAATAAGTCCAGATAACCAAGCCCAGCTGATCTGTCCAGGAGCTCCTTCCAAACCTCCCTGGCTTAAATTGGATGAAAGGATCATGCGTTGCAGCACTTTGAAAATCCACTACGCATTAATTCCATGTCCATACATGAGGGGTTGTGTTATGAAATATGGCTGGTTTTAGGGAGGGTGCATTCAGTAGCTTGGTAAATGTATTAAGCTGTACAAAATTGATCCCATCTACCTACAATGATTAAAATCAATACTATCAGATGTTACAGCCCTGCAAAGCACATGCACTTTGACTAAAACAGCAGTGTGTCAGTGCTTTGTGCAAAAACAATGCTAAGAATAGAATGTAAACAAAGCAAATATATTTTATTAAAAGCATTTGAAAACTGTATTTCAGAGGGTCAAGGGTCTTCACAGATGGAGGTACCTGAAGAATTAGCCAACAGTACATTGCATTAACTCACCTGAAGATGGCCAGGCTGAGTGACCATAACACCAGTGGTCTGCGCAGTTGAAGTTTTGGCCTCTCCTTCATGAAATGCTGACCTCCAAAGACCAGCACTACATACAGGCCACAGAAAAAAAATGCCTTCCTCCTGGTGAAAAGAAACAATTCCTTGGACTGTACTCATGGCAGGGCAAGGTTACCTTCAACAGGTATTTCAACATGTGAGCACACCTTATGTCCAGGACTTTGCTGGTTACGTTTTTGCATGCCTTTCCCATGAATAATCGTCTATCAGGGCACACCCAGCTTGCTGTGGTGAGAAGTGATTGTGATAAAATAGTCAGACTTAAATATTATAGCCACTTGGTCAAAATGTGCCATCTTAAAATGAAAGTAACTAAAATTTGTAAATGCTCAACTAAAAGCTCAGGAATGGAATACACTGTCCCAGATGAACGCAGTCTTACTGACATTTCTTGTAAAAAGTTCTCAGTGGACCGTTAGGCGTATTAGCGGTATAGCCTAAATGTCCAATTTAATAGACAACAAAGTGGCTGGTTTTGAATAACATTACGAAATTATATTGTAAAACGTATTGTTGTAAATATACCCCTTTAAGGTCGCATCGGTGTCATGACACCTTTGATGCTCTTCAGCATCACGAACTGATTGAAGAGCTACACTTGACTAGTTCATTAGCTGGCAAATCCATATTTTTAACCAAAAATTACAGCCTATCCTATACATACCAGTTTTCCTGCATCCATTCGATAGCCCATCGCTCGTCGAATTGCTGTTCAAAACCATATTCCGAAAATGGTACTTTATAATATTCTGTCTCATTCATTTTAAAACTTCGCTTCCTCTGACAATCTTTACAGAATTCGGCTAGAACTTATTAGTAAAGCGTATTTTTAATTCCAAGTAGCTCGTAGAAAGTTGTCAATTAACGCTCCGGTCTTCTATACACCTGCACTGCTCACACCTGATCTCATTTACAAATAAATGGAACATGTATTATATAGCCTAGGCTTCGGGCGTGAATAGACTGTAGCCCCGCCCTGTATCCTCCAAACCAGAAACTTTGGAATTTGGTTTCGACAGTGATCGCTTTAAATTAATAACACAAAATACGAAAGCTTGTGGTGCGTTCGGACATTGTTGCCAGATGTGTTAAGTCCACACCGGCCTCAAACCCAAGGACGGCCGAGTGTCCGCAGGTTTTCAATCTCTCTTTGTAGGTATATGGAGTAACATTTGGGCATTTACTCTGTCTCTCCAAGCCCCTAACAAAAAAACTCTTCGCCTTCAAGAAAATAATCAAACCAGCATAGGCTACTACGTATGTTAGAACCAATCGGGTTTACACCTGTGTGTGGGGATCTAATTTCTCCAAAGACTTGTAACTCAAAGCTTCAAATAGTAGTCCGTATGAAATATGATGAAAGATGGCCTACGATCATTTCTAAACTCATTAATATATATGAATGACAACCGCTTATATAGGCTCAATACCTCTATAAAGATTAATCAACTAGTATTTCATTTCATAACGCAGCTATGCCAGTAAGATCAATCTGTTATCATATTAATTTACAGAATGTGTTTTTCAATTAAAATGCTACAACGCGGCCCCAAGAGGAAACCGAGCGTTTACAATTTTTGACTTTTTTATAACTACAAAGGACAGTCAGACCGGCAGTATAGGTCATTAATGCCACTTGTTCTTCCAGGACAAAACCACTGTCAGTAAAAGGGAAGGAAACATCACTGCATGCAGATCCATCACACCCTGGATGCAGCTTGTTCCAGCCCCTCCCCTCTGGTAGGCTCTACAGAGCACTGTACACCAAAACGAAACCACACAGGAACAGTTTCTATCCACACACAGGCCATCCCTCTGATGAACAGTCAACTTCAGTCAACTTAGTGCCAGGCACATATATATATATATATATATATATATAGACCACATCCACCATCATTATGTAAATAATAATACCTGCAAAAAATATTTATTTCCAACACCTGCTCATTGCACTATTGTCTCACCAGTCTTACTATGTTTTTGTTTGGATTAATATGTGTATTTATGTGTACTGTATATTGCAGTCGATGACTCTTGTTGAGTGTCTTTTGTTTACGTCTTTAATGAGTAAGCACATTGTGAGCTTGTATAATCCAAAGTCAAATCCCTCGTATGTCTACACATGCCTGGTGAATAAAGCAGATTCTGAACTATTGTTGATGCGAAACCAATTACTAATTACCCTTTTCAGAGCAACCAATGTCACAATGGAACAGATAGAGTTTGAGAACACGGCTGCGAGTTTGCAGGTAAAATGTGCAATGGGTGTGATGTGATGGATGACTGATAAACTAGCATCAGCATATCAACATATTGTGATCAGCATCTTGTGAGCAACATTAAAGAAACACTTCTGGGTCACAAAAATAAGGAAATGTTCGAATTAAAAGAGGCCAATGTATTACTTCATAACTGACAAATTGAGTTTATTCATTGTTGGAGAAAATGTACCTCTCAAAACATTGACAGCAATTCATATTTGATCATATGTATGAGTAATTTCAATAAAAAATTAAAACACGTTCCAATGGCAAAATTCAGACAATGCCAATGACTGAATATGGAATACATATTGCCTCATAGCTCATAAACTATTGAATATTCCACAGAGAAAGCAATGTAGGAAATGTTCAGGAGTGTGTAGAGTAAGACAAATCGGACTAATCATGGGAAATGGTGTGCTACATCTAGCAGCACAATATTTCCCACACCCTCTTTAGGCCACAATGCAAAACACTATAATAGACAGTACATGTTCATATTGCCCAATACAGAAAAAACTATTCTATACACCGCAGGGAATGTACTGTAGGAAATGTTCAGCCGACTCAAAGGAGTGATTATATGCAATAAAATCAAAGGGCACTGTGTATTTGCAATTGTTGTTGGCATTTTAGTCTGCCCATCCCATTGACCACAATTGCTGAATAGCCATCAATTTATTGCCATTATTAGGGGTTAACAATAACAATAGGAGAAATACTATTGTTATTGTTATTATTATTCTTGGCACCTAAAATGCTTAATTACTCAAAAGGTCCATGGTAAAAATTTCTATAAACTTGCATGCTGTTCAAATAGTCTACGTGTAACAACCATACAGACCCCCGCCCTGGTTCCTCCACCAGGGGCGCTATAGTACATGATTCAATTTACTAATTTTAAAATGATGCCATTCCACACAGTGTCCTACCGTGCAGATTGTTTTGTGCCTGCCTCATTTCTCCTGATGAACAAAAAAGCCTCAAGAATCAATGAAATCGGCCATTATGTTTTTTCTGTGCATTGAAAATGTGTCGAAAACTACAAAAATCTTCTCATGAACCGTTAATCCAATTGACTTTTCCTTTGGCACAGACGTCTTATACATGCCTCCATTAAATAGTTTCAGGAATAAGAGATAACTTGCAAAATGGCGGACTACAGTACAATATATGTATGCACAATGTGCAAGTGTGCAATTCTTTAATGGAACAATAACATAAGCACTTCATATTCATTGGGCATCCAGATACCACCTCCATATAAGACCACGTGCATTTGTTGGTTGATATCTCAAAAGATGGCAAAATGTCAGCAGACAGAAATCTGTCAACTTTCAACACAAGCTAATGCTAATAAATGCCTTCAAATAATTGTTCACCTGCACCGTACATCGGATTTACTCGCCAGTATATATCCAGACTATAGGCCCTACTTTTGAACAGGACTGACAATGAAACTAGTTGCTATGTCAAAAATCGACTTAAAAAATGTAGCCATTTGTGCTAAGTCTAATGACCACTGGTGTTAATTAACAATGTCACTGTATCTTTTGGACCGTTTAAGCTAAAGACACGAAACCAACTTTGTTTCACTAGTTTAGAATATCCCTACTTCAGGAAACGTTAATTGATTTTACGTATGCTAAATTGCGTAATTAGCGTTAATTAACTACTAGTCCGTATCTTTTGAACAGGCCTGGACTGGTAATCCGGTTTACTGGGCAAATGTCCAGGTGGCTGAGGCACTTATGAGGCTTATCAGTAGTTGAAGCGGTAAGCATGGAGTAACTAGCAGGGAGGAGGTATCCGGAGGAGGGTGCCTGTGCGCACATGATGGCGATGGTTAAATAACATAGATGATAATAAAATAATATAATCGTAGCCGCTATGATAAAGTGAAACTATTGCTGGTGGTCACTCAGTTGATGTCAAATAGAGCAGGATTAACTATTTGCATTGCTTTTGTAGCTAGCATAGTTCCCTTATGCTGTAGCAACCTCGGATGACTATTCTAACGTTAAAACCCTTTCTGACACAGCCTTCTTATTTCAGAATCCTAATTCCGATGGTTTTTCTCTTATTGTTGCTTTTGTCAATTCACATTTGAAATCTGAAAACTGATATAAATACTACACAACATTAGCTAGGAACTGGAATGGTTAATTTGGTCATAAGCGGCGGGAACGTTCTTTTTCAAAAGCCCAATTTTCCAGTGGCGATTTTCGTTTGATGTGCATACGAAGTCAATCATTTGAGGTAAGGGAAATATAAAATAGTTATTACAATGTTTTTCTAATAGGGTCACTTGATGTATTATTTAGTTAAAAAGTAAGTTTTCAGCGCTTAATTATTACCAGCTTGACGTTTGCTAAGTTAGCTGGACTGAAGCGATTTGGCCTAGCTACCCACTTACTCAGTTTCTGAATAAATATGTGAGTATTTCTCTATTTATGACGATGTAAATTAACTACATTTGTTTGTGCACAGCAATGGGTTGTAACAGCTAAGTTTGTCACCAGTATAAAGGAAGTAAATACACACAATGTAGCTAGTTAGATACTATAGTTGCAAGCTAATCACTGACCCAGAATGGGAGATAATTTATTTTCTGTTTCACAGTGCTGACTTGCTAGTAAATGTTACATCCAACGTTTTGCATATATCATTTATGAAATAAGGTGAGTATCATGTGTTTGTCTCTATGATGTAAATTTTCTTTTAGAAAAATCAAGTCTGATAATCAGTGAAGCTGACAGGGGGGACACCGGTAACCTTGTCCCGGGCCCTGGCCTCGTGGGGGTATTTGGTTGGCCTAAATATAATCATGGTATATTAGTACTACCTAGCTAAAACATTAAACAATACAAGTTTATGAACAGTAACATCATTTCTATTTATACATTTTTTAACTAAATGTGACATTTTGTCCCAGGCCCTGGGATTCCTGTCTTCCTGGGATCCCTGCTGATTATGTCTAACTAGCTACCATCAATGGAAAATAAATCTACACAATAGGCAACAGTTACAGTCATCTTTTTTCTGATGTAGTTTTCTATCCTTGCATATATTTATAAGTACAGCTCTGTTACTATACTTCAATAGTTTTTTCATTACTCAATCTAAATTTGCCTATAGGGTGTCATATTATGTTATTGACCACTACTGTATTACTTTCCCTGATGCTTGTGTCCATGTAATAGACAAGCCGGTCTAGTCACCGGCAACATGTGAAAGATTGTTCTGTAAGTCCTTTGTTTTATATTATGTGTTATGGATTTATGAAACAATGCTACTAATTACAGCATTTTGTATGTACAGGTAGAGATGAATGGATAGGAAGGTGTTGATGCTTGCTTACTAATGTATGCAGAGGAAGAGGTTACTGACATCTCTGGTAAAGTCCAGCTCATAGCAGATTAGGATGTTTAGAAATAGGACTAAAGCTACTGGCTGATTTGTACTGTTAGGCCTATATTAGGCGGCCTACATACTGTCCCTTAGACTGCATTCCCTCTTTCAAAATACATTTTTAATATGGTTGGGTCAAGTGCTCTTATTTTGATAAATGCATAGTCTTAATTCAGGGTGTGTATCAGCTGCTTTTAAACATGCTGTAGTGCAGCCGCTTATCAAAAAGAGACAGCAGTATCCTTATGATCTCTCTAAATTCAGGCCTATTGCTAAGATACCTTCTCTATCTAAAGTGTTAGAGAGATTAGTTCTTAATCAACTGAAAACTTTTTTAGATAATCATGGTATCCAGGAGAAATTTCATTCTGGTTTTACACCATGTCATAGTATCGAATAAACGATTTTAAGAGATTTTAATGACCTTCTTGGAACTGTTGATTCAGGGAACTCTAACCCTAACTGACTGCTGCTTTTGACACTGTGGATCACAGGATCCTTTTATCTCACATTGAACACTGTAGGCATCAAAGGTACTGTCCTGAATGGTTTCACTCATACCTGACAGATAGGAGCTTCTTGGTTCATCTAGCCAAATATTCTTCCACTACCGCACCTCTCACCTGTTTGGTCCCTCAAGGCTCCATTTTGAGCCCAATCCTCTATTCACTGTGTTTGTTTCCCCAGGGGTCCATTTTTAAGAAACACAATATTCATTTTCACTGGTTTGCAGCAGATGTACAAATCTATTTGCCAATGAAAACTAAAACAAAAGATTCTGTGCAGCCTTTGTTAGACTGCCTAAAGGACATGAAAACTTGGATGGCCTTAAACTTTCTCACTCTTACTAAAGACAGAGATCATTGTGTGGATGAGGAGACTTGTTTGGTGATTCTCTTGATACTTTGGACCCTTTAGCTTCTCACAGTCGTTCCTTTGTTGAGAATCTTGATGTTATTTTTGATAGCTCCTTCAAATTTGATAGAAAGCATAGTTCAGTTTTCAAAACTAGTTTCTTTCATTTTAGACTTTTAGCAAGGGTTAAGGTCCATCTCTCTCCCAAAGATTTTGAGAAAGTTATCCATGCTTTTATTACTTCTCAGCTAGATTATTGTAATTCTTTGTACATGGGGGTAGAACAGTCATCGCTGAATCAGCTCCAATTAGTACAAAATGCAGCTGCTCATCTTTTAATGGGAAAAAGAAAGTATGATCAAAAGTCTTGGCCACACTCCACTGGGTTCCTGTTCATTTTTCCCGATTGATTTTAAGATTTTATTGCTTGTTTAAGGTTTTAAATGGGTTGGCGCCACCTTATCTGGCTGAAATCCTACACCGCCATTCTCCAGTTAGTTTACTAAGGTTGTCGTAGAAAATACCACAAATTATGGAGAAAAGTCTGAATACTCAATATGTAACCTTATTCATAGAGCTATTGCAGGAAACAGTGTTTAGGCTCAGATTCAACACACTGGTTATTGAATGATTTCAGGACCCTGGCTTTATAGGAGTCACCACATTGGGTCACCCCCTTCCCAGAGCTGTGGTGCTTTCTCTTTGCAGAACATAATAACACACAGATGAAAAGAGACCTTATCCCTGTTTTCACATTCCTTTTCTCATCTAAACATATTGACTCTGTACTCCCCCATTTACTCTATTCTTCAACCAGTGATTCCCTCTGACCTGGCCCACTGACCAGTTCACTACTTCTTTAGTTGCCCCAAGATACAGCAAGATCCCTCATGTATTGCAAACAATACAATTATCTTTTTCCACAAGGTCAACTAAAGCCAGTTGCTCTTTGATGTCCCAAGACACAGGCTTAAAAATAGGGGATTGAGCCTTTGCGGTGGGTGCCCCAATCCTCAGGAATAGTTTACCTCTGTGCTGAAGAGCAGCGCAGACTCTTAACTTTTAAACTGTTGCTAAATACAACTTTTCACTCTGGCTTTTAATCTTAGCTGACTTTTGCATCAGAGGTCTCTTTACTGTTCTGCTGTTCTGTTTCTTTTTTTTTTTAATGTTAGTTTTTTCTTGCCAATTTATGTATTTAACATCCTATTCAGTACTTGGTTGTTTTAAATGTGCTATATAAATTAAGTAGACATTAACATTGACAAATGTTTTCTTCTAGAAACACTACCAGAATGCCCACGCTTCAAAAACGCACAATAGCAATGTCAAGTTAACAGTAAGTTAGAGAAACAAAGATGTTCTGTACTTCACCTTGCACTATGGACAATTAACTATGCAACCGAATGAGTACATTTTTTCAAGGTAATGTACTGAACAAAGGTGCCTGTCCCGCTTATACCATGGTATCTGCAAACAACAACATAAGCAAATATTTACCAGTAGAAATAACTGCGTTTCATATTCACATGCTTTATTAATTCCTTTAGGCTTTTTTCATGGTGGTACAAACGTTACAAACATTATTATACCCAGTATCTCAGAAATGCTCCCGATATCAGAAATCAATACGCATTCTAGAACTCATTCAAACTAATCAGAATGTCTTTTTCTAAAGAATCCAAAAGAGGGATATTAACATGAAAATATTGCTTGCAAGGCGAAATATTTTTATGTTACGTTTCTCTCTTCCGGAGTCTCTTTTTGCCGGACAGCGTAAGGGGAGCCGGCCAAGAAGAGCAAATGTCTCTTACTGAGTGACTGACTGGGTGACTGATTACTCCTTGTTAAATAGCGTAGTGGTTTGCAAAGCAGACCTGCAGACTAATAATCCTGTGTTCTGATCTCCTCACAGGCAAAGCGAAGTACATATTACGAATTATTTCGTTTAGACGAAATCTTTGCTGGCTAAAACTTTGAATTTTTAAATTATAGTAAGTCTGAAATAACAGTTTACGGATATATTGCCATTTGGGGTTTTCAAAGAATGCATCCGTGCATGTGTTTTGGGTCAGGATAGACAAACACGTTTGCTTTGTTAAGTTGTTATGTTTTAGTTAGCCTTAACTAAAACTGTATACGGTTATATTGCGACTCATTCTGGCATGGAAAATGTCATCTTCAGTCTCGCTATCAATTGCTCAAGTCTTATGAATATTCATAAGAAGATAGTAGACACTAGTAAGCCTATTACTGGCTAATAAGTTGTTATAAAGGCCAGTGGCAACAGCCATACAATTTACAGATGCTATGATGGAGGTAAATTTTATAAGAAACGTTAGTCAGTTTAACACAATGTTCAGTGGTGTTTAGTGACTGCTGAAATGTGTAATGCCGTGGCATATTGGTTACAGAGATTTTCAATGTAACTTCTACATCAGGCACTCTGCCCCATTAGAGCAGCCAGCTGTCTAATTAAATTGTAAACGTGTGTTTAAAAAGGCGTTGGTTTTGGGGGCTTCCTCTGCAGCTCCAAATAGCTTATTTTGGGCTCATTTTGATTTTGCTTGTTTCTCTTGCGATATCTGAGAATACACAACACATTGCAGAAGTCATGATTCATGAAGCACTTGACTTGCCTTGCAAATGTTGTTTCCATTGTGTTGTTTGGTCAGACCCAAGTGTTCTCCGAGCTGACAAAAAACATCTGAGGCTAGAGCCCCGAAAACCCGGTTCTGGTGACGCACCTGGTGTGCAGTATATTTCTATTCTTGTTGTTTTTATTTTGTTTCATCCATAGATTTTTAGTGTTTATCATACAGTTTCTACTGTGTCCTACTTCCTGTCATTTTTATTTTGTTTTTTGTTTCATACAAATTGTAATTCTTTTGTACAGGTTCTACGGTTGTCAATAGTACACAACTTCACAAAAACATCTTGCCCACAATGTTTATCTGACACAGTCTCATTCTGTTAGTGTACCCCACCAGTCCATTTTCTTTTACTCACCAGATTGAAGAACACCATCCTCTGTTCCTATGCAACTATATTTCCTTTAGTTAATGGAGGTGATAATCACCACTTGACGATTACTTAACAATTCAGCCAACAATCTAAAGTAGTTGTCAACTACTTACAGTAACTGGTCATTAGCCTGCTTGACCACCTTTAGAGATGTTGGTTATTTTATCTGTAAAAATATACAATTAGTGTTTAATGTGAGAATATGATACTGAAATGAAAGGGAATGTTTGCATATCTTCTTTGTAAAAGTTTTTGTTCCAGTTTTTAGCTACATCAGAACAGTACCATCTCATCTTCCTCCGCTTATCCGTTGTCGGGTCACGGAGGCAGCAGCTCCAGCAGGGGACCCCAAACTTTCCTTAACCGAGCTACATTTGCCAGCTCGGACTGAGGGATCCTGAGGTGTACCCAGGCCAGTGTCAAAATATAATTTCTCCACCTTGTCCTGGGCCTACCCCGAGGTCTCCTCCCAGCTGGACGTGCCTGGAAAACCTCCCTAGGGAGACATCCTGGGGGCATCCACCTCAGCTGGCTCCTTTCAATGCAAAGGAGAGCGGCTCTACTCCGAGTTCCTCACGGATGGCTGAGCTTCTCACCCCTATCTCTAAGGGAGACGCCAGTCACCCTTCTGAGAACTAATTTCAGCCGCTTGTACCCGCGATCTAGTTCTTACGGTTATGACCCAGTCATCATGACCATATGTGAGGGTAAGAATGAAAAATGACCAATATATCAAGCGCTTTGCCTTCCGGCTCAGCTTTCTTTTTGTCACAACGGTGCGGTACAGCGAATGCAATACCGTCCCCGCTCCTCCGATTCTCCGGCCAATTTCCCTTTCCATTTTTCCCTCACTCATGAACAATACCCCAAGATACCTGTACGTATGGGTCACGCCCGCGCCTCCGCGATCACGTGGACGCAGGTCCGTGCATTCCTCAGCAACCTACACACTCGCTCGTCTCCCAATTACGCACCTGTTCCCAATCCACAATTACACACCTGTACCCAATCCACAATTACGCACCTGTTCCCAGTCGCCCCATCACAAACAGTTTTTCTGCAGTCCCCTGCCAACCCTTCCCTGACGGATCATGGCCTATGTTTGCATGCCTGTTCTCTCGATCCACAAACCAACGTGCAGTCTTTCCGTGTACCGACCTCCTGCCTGTCCCTGACGATCCTGCCTGCTCCCTGCCTGTACGTTCGCCACCCGACAGTGTTCCGACCTCTTGCCTGTCTCTGACTACTCTGCCCGCCACCCGTCGGCGCCGCCGCCCACGCATGCATCAACATCCAGCCCGTCCCAGACTACTCCGCCTGCTAGTCTCATTCTCTTTCCCAGTCCTCGCTTGGGTCCCTAGCAGCAACCGTGACAGGAGGAGGCACTCCATCGGTTTCCTGCTGAGAACCATGGCCTCAGATTTAGAGGTGCTAATCCTTATCCCAAGGTTACAGACCGATGATGCCATCAGGACCACAATCTGCAAAAAGCAGCGATGAGATCCCCAGCCCACAGAACTGTAACCCCTCCCCATCCGGACTGCGCCTCAGAGCAGTACCAAAATTACTTAACTACTAAAAACACCAATATGTAATTATATTCCGACTACCAAAATACCAGGCAATTCTGCAAAATGTAGTGTAATTACCACTTGAACTAAATTATGCCAAAT
This sequence comes from Esox niger, assembly GCA_016801105.1. Taxonomy (NCBI): domain Eukaryota; kingdom Metazoa; phylum Chordata; class Actinopteri; order Esociformes; family Esocidae; genus Esox; species Esox niger. The sequence goes on from JACXGJ010001960.1 coordinate 61,962, forward strand.
CTGTCGGTTTATTTCTTGTCATCCAATTCCATGTCAGATTTCTTCAAATGTTCATCTTTCATTTCATATAGCCTAGGTTGATATGCTGCGTCCAGAACATGAATTTAGTTTTTCATGATTTCAGGATGATCCGGGGTGAACGTCAGGCGCGTCAGACCACCGATGGACCACCAGGAGCTGCTGTCTCTACATTAATTGCTCAGTTAAGACATCAGTTCAGTCATATTGAGGCAAGATGCTTTTTGTGCCAAGCTGGCATGCAGAGTACTATCAAGAGATCTGTTGGGTATGTTATTGTGGTCATTAAAAATGTATCTAATAATGCATGTTACAAATATCCACTGTTTAACCTGAAATAATCAAATAATTTACAAAGTGCTGTCAATGGTGGCCTCATCTGCAATACCTAGATCCCGATCAATGGTCAGCCTGACATGGACTCCTTAAAGCAGTATGAAAAATAACTGCAGGGCCTACTTCACCCACAGAAGTATCTGGCGTTCCAGTATTTGGCTTTACATGCAAAGTTTGTGGACATTGTTCTGAAATATACATTTTATCATTGTGAGAATTTCAAAGCTCAGTTTTTGCCAGAATATCAAACTATGTGATAATAAAAATTTTCATATGATGACTATCCTTAAATAAACATTTTAGCATTGTCAGTCATATTTTCAAAATCAATGCCAAAATGTCACAATTTCTGCCGAGGTATGCAAACTAATAAACACAACTGTACATATCCTTAAAACTTGTAAATGTTCTGCCTTCTTCTATTTGCCCTTCTGGTTAAATGCTAACTGCATTTCATTGTACTATACTTGTACTTTTCTGATGACATTAAAGTTGATTCTAATCTAATCTAATTACAACCCTAATTTCCCAATATGTTGTGACGCGGTGTAAAATATGAAACAGAAAGCAATTATGCGCAAATCATTTAAACCCTATATTCAATATAAAATTATACAAAGACAGCATATCCAATGTTGAAACTGAGAAGTGAGGATGTGTCTCATTTAAGATGTATTGAAGAAGTGGATAACTGTCTGGTAGCCTGACAAATCAAAATTTTAAATTATTTTGAGAATAATGAGCACAGTGCCCACCGGGCTAAAGAGAAGAGGGACCATCCGGCTTGTTATCAGCACACATTTCAAAAGCCAGCATTCGAAATGGGGGTGCATTAGTGCACATGACTTGGCAGACTTACACATCTGTGAAAGTATATTTGCTGAACATTATATACAGGTTGTGGAGCAACATATTCTGCCTTCCAATGTTTTTATCAGCAAGACAATTTATTTCAGCAAGACAATGCCAAACCACATTCTGTACATATTACAACAGCATGGCTCTGTAGTGAAAACATTTCTGGGTGCTAAACTGGCCTGTCTGCAGTCCAGACCTGTCACCTATTGAAAACATTTGGTGCATTATGGAAAGGAAAATACAACAAAGGAGACTCTGAACTGTTGAGCCGCTGAAATCCTAGATCAAGCAAGAATGAAAATATTTCACTTTCAAAACGACGGCAATTGGTCTCATTTCCTAAACGCTTACAGGTTAATGTTAAAATAAGGGGTGAGGCAACACAGTGGTAAACATGCCCCTGTCCCAACATTTATGAAATCTGTTTCAAAATAGGCATGTACTTCTCCAAAAACAATAACATTTATCAGTTTCAACACTTGACATGTTATCGTTTTACTGTTTTCAATTAAATGTAGGGAGAAATGATTTGCAAATCATTGCATTCGGTTTTTATCGGCATTTTACACAGTGTCCTAACAAATTAGGAAACAAGGTTGTACTTAAATGTATTAGTCTGCGTATTGTTTTAATTGTTTCAAGAAACCTGTGTACAATTGGCACACTGCCAGAAAAAATAGTTCTGCTCTTACAGAGTGTGACCCTATGGCTAGTGAGTTACTGTAGAGACCAGACTGTGCTTTGTTACTAAGACATAACATTTTAATCTTTCGGTTGATGATCTTCAGTGTATAAAATTGTGACATACTGACCACAATAACGTCAATCATCCATTCCAGTTATATCTTGTTCAGATGTGCAGTAAGCTTGTAAATATGTTACAACCTGTGACGGTGAGGTGACGAACTGCTCCGCCATCTCCCGCATTCCATCTTACCAACAGTCATGAACTCATCCTGGTCTAATTCATTTGTCTTGGCTTGTCAATCATTGTTCACACCAGGTCCCAATCAATCCATTAGTATGTGTTTAAATGTTTCTCCGCTGCGCCCCTCAGGTGTTATTCATTGTTCCATGTCGTCTGATGTGTGTAGTGAGTGGTCCTGTGTGGGTCACATTCATTTAGCAGTTTTTGGCAGAATACTCTGTGTTTTCTGTTCTGTTGTTTTGTGTTTGTTTATTAATTAAAAGAATACAAAGACTGCTACCCCTGCCTGCTCCTGGTCCGTCCTCTCTACAACGATACACCAAGCTTTGTGACACAACCTTGAATCATTTGTGATTCAGATCATCCTCAGACATGCAAGAGATCCCTCTGTCTGAATCAAACAAAGAAGTTGAATCTAAGTTGCATGTTAGCTACATGCCTGACAAAGCAAACTCCTGCAGGGCATCCAACACCAACAACCCAGATGCAGGTAAGTTAGCAAATATGAATTAACATTAACCTTGATCCATACATGGTTTTCACTCCATCTATGATTCTTGATAAATGTTCTGGTTTTAGCCTAGGTTAATAATCATGTCCGTTTACGTAGAGTGATCCAAAAGGATGTTGTGTGTATTTTCTTCCAGAGTCTCAGCTAACTGAGGTTTGCTGCAGCTGAGGGCCGCTTTTGAAAACCATGTGACATTTAATGTATGCAACACAAATCATGTTGAGACCTCCACCTTTGATGATTGCCTCTACTTATCTTGTCACTTTGCCCCGTAATGGTTTGAGTAATAAATATTTATTGCATTCAATATGTACTGTATGTATGTGAAACAGTTTTTATGTGAAACCAACGGCAAAGCAGTCATTGAAAAAGGCAATGCAAATTGAAAAAGGAATAACACTTGAAACAGAAGACTTTCCTGACCAGGCCAAAATATCCTAATAAAATATGTTCTGTAAACAACAGAAGACCACTGTGTTGAACATTAACTGATATCAAGTCACTGGCGATGAAATTATATCAAGGGTGTGAATGAAGAGCTGGTGTAAGCTAATTCAACATGCAGTGACACACCTTGTTAGAATTTTTCTGGAGTTGTTTGTGTTTTAGTCACTGGAATTTTCCCATGACTTTAGTGAACTGGTAACCAGTTTCATGTTATCTTGAGGTTTCAAGCCTCTGGATACACCCGTGAGAAGATGACATACTTCCAAGCAGAATGTTAATATGTGCTTTAGGCGGAGCAGGCTTTCTTTAGTGTTGGAACAATTTAAAAGCTTGCTTATGGTTTTCAGTGATTGATTACTGCCCTCAGTCCTTAACTAAAATGTGAGATGGCTTTTGAGTATCTCTTTGTTTATACATGGAGTATCTTTTGGGCCTTTAATCTGGCCCTCCTAGGGAAACTATTCACCATTGCTTTTTAATGAGCAATAAGGATTTACTGTTGTGCTGTACAACAGTTTTACAGCTGTACTATACAAATGTTTTACCGCAATATAATACAACAGTTTTTCAGCAGTATCTGGAGGGGAAAACACTTCTGGGTTTAATTGTCTCTTACTAATCAGAATCTGACTCTGACCTGGGACACCAGGAGAAGCTGGATTAGTTTCAGCCTCAATGACTGAATTTGAAAGGCCTAGTTTTACATTGTCATTATTTTAATGTCTATGGTGACACTGCAATGCAACCCAACCTGCCCTGGTTAACATTGTTCTGTTGGTTCAATTAACATTCTTTCAGAAGAACATTTCTTGGAAAGGAATGTTCAGCTTTTTGTTATTTTCTGAGGGACAGAGAAAGTCTCCTTATTACTCTGATATTACTAAGATCGAAGCACCACCATGTTCTGGAGAAAAATATTTGTTTCTCTGCCAATGTACAGTCATGTAAAAAAGTAAACACCTAATTAAGTGGTCTTGTTGAATATTTTGACCCATGTATTTTCAGCAAAAATCCAACCAATTTCATTGATAAAGGTAACCTGATTTTTATGATAAATTGGGTTACTTTTGATGATAAAATAAATGAAAAGATGAGAAATGGTCCACATTTCCAGACTCAACAAGATCCCCGCAGTGTGAGTTCTAAGCAAGCTTCTTGCCTTATTATTTTAGCAAATAAGTCAATTTAGAACCAATTATTATTTAAAATAAAAACTCAGGAATGAAGATAGCAAAACAGTCAGTTAACCCTACACACAATCAAAACATGAACATGAGAATAGGAAGAACATAAAGAAATGACATTATATGAAATTGTACATATGCGCCAATGAGCCAATGCAAAATCACCACTCATAGGTGAAGCGAATAACATTGAACATCTCCTAACAAGGGCACATGTCAGGTTCTGGGTAGACTGGATGCTAAGCCAATAATCAGTTCACGTATTCAACATGTTGGATGCAGGAGAAATGGTTAGGAGTAAAGACCTGAGCTACTTTGACAATGGGCATATTATTATGGCCAAATGACTGGGTCAGAGCATCTCTGAAACAGCAAGCCTTGTGGAGTACTCCCGGTCACCGGTGGGGAGTACCTACCCCCAGTGACCTGATGAGGGACAAACCACAAACAGGTGACAAGGTGTTGGGCACCTAAGGCTCATTGATGCGGGAGGGCAACAAAGGCTATTGTAATGTTAATTCCATCGATAGGAACTCTTAATAGAAGTACAGAGACAAAATTCTCTTGGCATAATTTGCAGTTAATTTGCAAATTGTGAGACGCGTCAAAAGCTTACAGAATAAACCTGTGAGGAATCTCTGAGGAAAATACATGAACAGTCATTATTTATTACAGTTAAAAATGTGTGTGGTAAGGCTGCTTCTCTAAAGACAACATTTACTCCTTATCCTTCCTGTCATAAATGATTACCCAAAGTAGGGGCGCGGGGAACATCGTAAAAGACAGTTGGCCACATTCCTGGAGAACAAAGGACAAGTACCCTTATTGGTTAGAGCAAATCAACAGATGGTCAGAGTTCCCAATGATCCACAGAAATTATTCAGACATGTCACAAACAAAGACCAGTGACATACCAGGTAATAATAAAGCAGACATTTCTCCAATGTACCATAGATCAAAAATATCCATAACAATATCCTGTCTGGTCAGAACTGTCAGAGGGTCTACAGTACTGTTGCTCAAGTCACAGAAAATATTAATGATGGTCATGGGAGGAATATGTCGCAAGACACAGTACATTGCGCCTTGCTGCAGACGGGCTGCTTAGCCACAAACCGGTCAGAGTGCCCATGATGACTCTGTCCACCATTGAAAGCTCCTACAATGGGCATGTGAGCGTCAGAACTAGACCTTGGAACAGTGGAAGAATGTCGCCCGGTACAATATATCCTGTTTTCTTTTACATCACATGGACAGCCATGTATGTGTGCGCCATTTACCTGGGGAAGTGATGGCACCAGGATGCACTGTGGGAAGACAACAAGCCAGTGGAGGGAGTGTGTTGCTCTGGGCAATGTTCTGCTGGGGAAAGATGACATTCCGGGCATTCATGTAGATATCAATTAGACACATGCCACCTACTTACACATCATTCCAGACCAGGTATACCTCTTTATGGCAATGGTATTCCCTGATGGCAGTGGTCTCTTTCAGCAGGATAATGCGCCCTGCCACACTGCACATATTGTTCAGGAATGGCTTGAGTAACAAGGATTTGCCCTGGCCTCCAAATTCCCCAGATCTCAATCCGATTGAGCATCTGTGGAATGTGCTGGACCACAAGTCCGACCCACCGAGACTCCCCATCGCAACATACAGACCTTGAATGTTTTGGCGCCAGATACCACAGGACACCTTCAGGGGTCTTGTTGCCACGAACAACATATTAGGCATGTGGTCATAATGTTTTGGCTCATCAGTGTATACAGGTGGCTCAGGCCCTTAGCAAGTGCAGTAATCAGATAACAGCTCAGACTATTTGTTTTTGACAATGTGATGAAAGTATAAGAATAAGTTTAAGAGCTCTGTGGTTTGTTCCAGTCACTTTTTTTGCTTAATGGTCTGGTGTTCCGGGTAACAGGCTCTGGGTGATGTTGATTCCCACCTCATACATCCTAACTCTTCTGATCAGTCGTGTGGGAGGTTTGTTCAGGGACACTTGTGATGGCGGTTTCCCTTTCTGAGAACTAACCTTCTAACAGATAGGCCAGCGGAGATTATACAGTTCTCACACAGAGGAAAGGATAGAGGAATGGCAGATGATTTGACATTTTTTACAATGTGCGTATTTCATGGGTCATCAGAAGCCCTGTGCCTTTGCGTAGTGCATTTTGTGATTCAATGTTATTATATTTAGTTGATCTCACAGAGACAATAACATGTAATACGTGATGAAATGGTTAAGGGATTCTTACATAACATTGGCTGTGAAATGTCTTGATAGGTGTAAGCCCAAATAGGTTACTCACTAAACCACAGCTATGAATGTTATTATGGGATTATTACAAACGGATGACTCTTCCTGTTTGTTTCCTCAATCCATGGCATCGGTGAGGTCATGGTCATAACAAACGATGTTCAGGTGTGATGGAAACATTTTGTTGGGTTGATTAGATCTGACACAACTACAATTTGCATTAAATTGTGGGTGATATCTACCCTTCACCCATACATGCAATCCAAATCAAAGACTGAAGCACCAGCACTAATAATTGTTTTCCACCAGAATCGACTTTTGATGAGGATTGTTCCCCAAGAGAAAGTGGTGAGGCCTTAGAGTATAAAAACTATACAAATGTTTACACTACAAACCTACTGCATCTACTGAGATCCAAACACGATGTGTGTTCAATGTGTATTGAGATGGATGAACGATGATGTTGGATATTTGGGTAAGTATGGACAGAATGAGCAAAAAATTTGTTTGGAAACAGACACAAATGGGAGAATCCGGAGGGACACAAGTAACTTCACTGTGGAGAAATCTGTAGCTGTGTCCGTAGATAAGATAGTTTAAGGCATGGCACCTTGTGTTGTGGCTACAATCATGTCTAGGAACAGGGCTTGCTGATGCCAAGGTTCTATGTTATCCTTGCTTCAGTGTGCAGTCTAAAGCAATTTTAGCCTATTCAAACACAGTCCATTCAGTGCACTGAATTTTAAAAAGTTGTTTAGCAGGTTACTAATCAATAAACCAAATACAATTCATACAGAGGCCTATTCGTGATCATAATGCAATTAATATCCAAGTCAGAATGAAGATAATCAAAGTATTACATTGCTACTCCATTTTATAAAACATCCATCCTCTAAACATGTCTTACTGGTCAGAGGGCTGGCCAAAGAATAAGGTGTGTATACGTGTTGTATTTTGTGGCTTACCTCCTGATGCAGTGAGTTATTCTTTACCAGTGTGAATAGAAAATTATACATTCACATGTAACTGCTTTTTAAATTTAATTAATGGTCAAAACAATTGTTATAGTTTAAATAGACTCCTTTACTCCTATATGTTTATAAACAAACTAAAATGTGCATTCTCCCGCCTGGATTGGGTTGTCTGAACATGTATAAAGCCATTATTGGCAAATTTCTGCCACCTGCAATTATCAGATGTTTGTTCACAAATATAATTGATTGGCTGAACACTGTTCATGACCAGAATGGAATTGAATAATAATTCCTTAACCAATAGAATGTCCCACCAAGTGGACTTCTTCAAAATGTTGGAACTCCACAATTTTACTGTCCACATAGAGCAAGGGGTTTCTGTCTATTCCAGGTAGAAGCCATGGAAACATGTTGCAGATTCTGTTAAATTTTTCTCTGTTCTATCTGTAATTACAATTATTTAGATTTCTGTAGTGTTTTCTGTAACATGTGTAAGTGTGTATTTCCAATGCATTTGTTGAGAAGGAGTCCATACCCATTTAATTGTTAGTTTAAAGTTGTTATTTACCGAGCATGAGATAACACAAAACATTTTGATTTTCACATTTAAAAAATGTTTGTTTCTCTGATGTACATCCTGCAAATAGGCACATTCTTGAAGCATGTGGAATCGTATTTACCACAGGCTGACAGGATATCCTACCCAATCACTTGCTGACTCTTGTCTACACCGCCCTCTTTTCTGTTCTGTTCAGCTGATGCAAGTCTGAAGACGGATGTCCTTCTTTCCTGTCTCTTTGCTCATTATTCTGCTGATTCTAGTCTTCCCTTTTCCTCTCAAAATTCCAGGTTCCATCTATTATTCTTTTTTGTGAGTTTTCTTTTATTCAAGTAGAAGTGACTCCCAATATGGACAGAAAGTGTTAATCCAACCACAGAATGGTTCTGATGAAATTCGCTTACAATATCCCCCACCTTCTGGCAATGACTGAACTGGTGTTTATACATGTGGACTGTGACACCTTAGACACACTTAGGTTAGGTTATAGCATATAAATGTATAGCCTATCTTTAAGGGTGCACTTCATCTGTTGAAATGCCGTCATGAAACCGTCTCTGATGATGGTTTTGAACCGCCACTACTGTAATTGTTTTATAACTGTAAGTGAAACCCAGAATTTACTTACACATTTAACTATCTATTTTTGTGTCTTTCTTAGAACATTTCCTAAAAGGTATTGACTGACATATTGTAAACATATTAAATACTGTGCAGTGATATCTAAGTTAACTGGATTGAAAGCTTTGAGATACTTTGGAATTTTCGATATTTTCGAAAGGGGTCGTTATAAAATTATTAACCCAAGACAAGTGGAGCGAACTCGTCCCAAAACAATGTTACGCCCCCTCCAGCGGTTCGTGCATCAATCAGAAAATGTATTACCTCCACGAAAATGACAAAAAGCGCTAGCAACAGCCGATTATAGTGAAGAAAATATTGACAGATATGTTATGTCCACACGGTGTCAACCCGCTACCAATGAGGTCCGAGTGGCTGTTGATTTTCGGTGTCTCTTTTTTGTTATACGGAGTAACATTTGGGCTTTTGAGTCTGTCCCTCATATACAAACTTTGCTTTATTGAAACAACAAAAACCAACATACCAGGCCCAAGTGAAATCGGGTTGACAACTGTGTCCGAGGATCTCTTTATCTGTCTAAAGACGTCTAACCCAAACCGTAAAATACTAGCTAGACGGTATACAACAGATCAGAACTCCGCCAAGGTAACGTCATAAATACGAATGCTATTGATTGTTACGTCAATTAACCCATATAAAAGCTCCGTAATGTTTAAATCACTTGTATTTTATTTCATAACGCATCGCTACAACTAAGATTATCGTCGAATCGTTTTTACAGACTAGGTTTGATTTTGATTGCAATTAAAATGCTTCATTGCGCCCCCAAGGGAGGGCCGATCAACGTTTTATTTTTGGCCTATATTTTCAGTTTCATAACTATCGGTTATACGAAAAGCATTTCAGGAAATGAGTTAAATTATTCTCCTCCGATGAATGACAAGATGCCGACTTTAACCCCTCTGACAGTTATCCCTTTTCAGAACAACCAACGGGTCACTCTGGAACAGACCGATTTTCATAACACAGCCGAGAGTTTGCAGGCGAAAGGTGAGACGGGTCTCCCAGCAGGGTGTGATGTTTACTGATATAACTGATGGGTAATAACTGGGTGGCAAACAGAAGCATTTGAACATGCTTATATCTGATTTGTTAATAGTGAACTCATTGCTATTTTTTAAAATGTATTGCCTATCTAGTTCCAGGGGATGATGTCTTCAAAGTGCAGGGAGAAAGGCAAAAAGCCCAAACTACAGAAAACAACGTATTTACCGATCACTTCGATCAACTTGAAAAAATTGACTGGATTTTCTGCCTTGTTTTCTACTCCTTCATCCTGATAGGTATGCATACATTTTTCTGCCTTTACTGTAGGAGTATATTTTGTTCTGCTTCATCTCTTTTATGCAGAACGTTCTGCTTGCATGTTACCACGAACAATAGCAAGGCTATGTTGCAGCTACAACAATGTTTTCACATTTGCTCTTTGAGCTAATGTCTACGACTGTCTTTTTCATCAGCATTTATCTATGAAGCAGTCTGGGTCTCCAAGGAGGCCAGAAGAAGATATAATGCTGTAGCTGCTGCCAATTTTAATATAAAGCAGCCACCTCTGGTTGAGCCACAATTAACTTCCTATAAATGTGACCCTACGTCTGGTGAGTTACTATTGGAAAAAAAAGACAGTGTTTTGTTACTAAGATATTACCATTTAATCTTTAGGTTGATGATATTCAGTGTATAAAACAGTGATGTACTGACCAAAATAACGTCAAACATACATTACATTTTAAACTTGGACAAAAATGCAGTTGGCTTGTACTTGAGTAACAAACTTGAATCATTTAATATGATTGAATTCTTCCTCAGACTTTCAAGAGATCCCTCTGTCTGAACCAAACACAGACGTTGTATCTAAGTTGCATGTTAGCTGTAACCCTGACAAAGAAAACTCCTACTGGGCATCCAACACAAACACAACCAACAAGCCAGATGCAGGTAAGTTAGCAAACATTCATTAAAATGCATCTTGACCTACAAGTTTCTCACTCTGCGTAGATTATTCTTGGTAAATATTGTGCTATTAGCCAGGATACATTTTCATGCATGATAATGTGGAGTGATGCAAAATGATTTGGTGTGTATTTTCTTCCAGAGTCTCAGCTAACTGAGGTTTGCTGCATCTGAGGGCCATTTCTGAAAACCATGTGACATTTAATGTATGCAACACAAATCATCATGTTGAGACCTCCACCTTTGATGATTGCCACTTCTTATCTTGTCACTTTTCCCAGTAATGGTTTGAGTAATAAATATGTATTACAATCAATAAGTACTGTATGTGTGTGTGTTTTCATGTAAAACCAATGACAAGCAATCATTGACAAAGGCATTGCAAGTTAAAAAAAGAAAAACACTTAAACACTTTCTTGACCAGGCCATAATTGTCAGAGGTACAGGTGGGGATCCAAACGCGGACTGGGAAGAGGTGGGAGCAGGGCAGGTAGAGCGTGCGGGGACGGGAGGTAAGGCGTCTAATGTAACGGCGGCGAAGGGACAGGCGAGCGAACGGCAGAGTAGTCGGGGACGGGCAGAGAGTCGGTACACGGGCTGGTGGCAGAAGTACAGTCGGGGAACAAGCAGGGTGGTCAGGGACAGGCGAGGGGTCAGAATGCCGGCGGACAACAGAGGTACAGGCAAGGGTCAGGCAGAATGGTCGAGAGCGGGCGATGGGTCGGAGCACGGATAGACAGGTCGAGAAACTGGAGAACGCGAGATGTGGCATGTAAACATGAACCATTGATCTGGCAGGGGTGAGATGGCAGGGAGCTGTATTTGACTGTGTGGTGATTAGGTGACTGGG